>OZ005654.1:246099172-246409172 GCA_963930645.1 Salticus scenicus
TCCTAAATTAATTAAGCTAAGAATTGAACTTATTATGATTAACCCAAAATTAAGTGAACTTGAAGTCAAAGTATTAAGAAGAATTAAAAACAAAGTATTAAGAAGAATTAAATGTTAAGTTGTAAGAAGACTCAATCACAAGCAATAATGCCAAAGAGCACACATATAAGGATAAGCATTTTTAGGCAGTCATCAATAATTAAAATTATAATTTTAAAGATGATTTTTTTTTATTAATTATTAAAATGGATTGATTGTTCAAACTTAACAAGGGAAGCCTCTAGTAGCCAGATGCACACAATTAAATTTAATGATAAAAGAGTTCAAGTTTCATAGTATCAACCAGAAAAAAAAATAAGAATGTAACTTGCAGTAATCCCCCCATCTATTTTTTTAAATAATTTTATTCAACATCAAACCCTCCCAACCAACCAGCCAACCAAACAACAACACCCATCCTCCTTAATCAAACATCTGCCCACCCATCCACCTTTTTTTTTTCTTTTATAAATTAAACCATAGTAGTTTTTTTTGTGTGTGTGTGTGTGTGTTTGTGTGTGTTAGACAAAGACCCTTAATGATAAACAATTGAATAAATGAATTTTTTGGGATAACCCATTTTTGTAGCAACATTAATTATGTGAGAGATATTTTTGTTTTTAAACCTATATGAACAAACATTATGTATACGAAAGAGGTGATTGAGAATGATATTTCTGTAAACAGAGATATGAAGACAAGAAGTAAAATGTGTAAATAAATTTACTTTGAAACTAAAATCTTGTCTTTTGTCGTACAGATCAGTATAAATTTTACTACCATCAAGTTTTAAACTTAGTAAAGAAACTAATACAGTTATTGTTGAGAAGTTTATGAGTTAAGGTAAGGTGAGAAGGATATTTAAATTTGAATAAATTAGGGGAAAAATTATTGACATAAAAAAATTATAATGTCATCAATATATCGGTAAAAATAGACATTTTCAATACATATTCCCTGTTCATAATCTTAAAGGTATAAGTCAGCTAACATACTCGAGCTACATCCTCCTTGTGGAATACCGACCTTTTGAATATAGATCTTATTACGGTGTAGAATGTAATTGTTATGAATAATAAAATTTAAAAGTGTCTTAAATGATGCTGCCGAAAAGCATTTTGGTAAAGAGATTTGACTTTTAAATTTTTCAAATAGGTTAAAGATGATATGATGAAGATCTGTTAAATTAATATTATTAAACAGGTCAGCAAAATCTATATATATATATATATACAACGGTAGAAATTAAGAAAATTAAGTCACTGGTCCGCAGATCCGGAAATTTTTGGGGTTTACTGGTCTGTACGCATTTTCTCAGGTCCGTTCACCCATTCTATAAGATTTTTTAAAAAATACTTACAAATTTGTAAGACAAAATAAATTTACACGATAAATTTGATAATTAAATACATATTTGTTATTAATTAAAAATACACAAATGATTTCTTATACAGTTAAAAATGTTTGTTTTAATAAGTGTGTTAATTGTCACATATTTACCATATATTAAATATTATATATTAAGTATTAAAAGAAAAAAGATAAATTATGAAGTGAAATTAAATGAAAAATTACTGAGTGTATGTAATATTGATAACTGTAATGAAGTACACTGACTAATGTTACAACATACTATGTTCTATGAAAGATTCATAGGCAACTTTTGAAATATATATAAAAGTAAAATAAACTGAAAAACCTTAACTGTCCGGTGGGCCGCTATAATTCATATTTTGCTGGTCCTCTGGATGTTTTTGTGGTTCCGGACCAACGGACCACTGTTAATTTCGAGCCCTGTTGTATATACATATATATTTCTATAGAGTATCACCTTGTAAGAAATTTAAGTCACAAAAAGAGAAATAAGATGAATAAAATCCATAAAAATGTGGAAGCATTACGGTAATTAATACTTTTATAGCAAAACAGTATTGAGTTTATAAATGAAACCAATAGTTGTATTGAATAATCAGGAAATTTAAAGTACTAAGTCAAAGGTATGCATTAATGTACATAAACAAGAACGAAAAATCCTGTGGTACGCATTGGTTATTAACACTTTCCAAATGCACGTAATTGTAGTATCGTTTAATTGTCAATGCTCTTTGCCTACGTAATCACACAACAGACAGACAGTAGTTCCGAAAGGCATACAGATAGACTAATTGAATTCCTAATCATTCTTAAACATTGTTAGAAAATGTTAAAAATGCTTAACGTAAAAGAAAACGTAGCATTTTTATTCTAATTGCAGCGCTTAATGTATCTGAATATTTTAGTGTAGCTTGAAACTCTGAAGGTTAACAAAATCATGTTCTATACAAAATATTATTTTAGCATATTAACAATAAATGCCAATTTCTTTATGATTTTTACAACAGAAGGTTCTTTAAGTTTAATTTATAAAAATGTCTGTCCTAAAATGCAATGCATTGACATTTTTTTGGGGTGCCCTTGTACATAAACCAGTTGCACAGAACCTATTAATGCCATTTAAAATAGGGAACATTCCATAGAGAATTTGAATAAGATATATATATATATATATATATATATATATTATTCTGAAAATATTTACGGACGCTGGGGTCAGGCAGACGGACAGATAGACAGATGGACATTCGGACAGATAGATATGTTATTCGTCAGACTGTTTGGCTTGATACATATTGCTTTAATTATTCATTATCGCTTTCATATCACGTTATTTAACACCTAACGACATGTTTAGAATTGTAAAACATGAAGTCTTTATTTGGAGTGTTTTACCTATCATGTTTATCTTCTACGTCTTGTTAAGTTTATTTTCTAATTTTTAAATTATTTTTAGAAAAAAAAATATTTTTATCAATACTTGAAATAATAATAAAAAATTTATTATATACAACTGAATTCAAAGCACTTTCAATACACATCAAATTAATTTTACAACATCAAAACAATTCATTACACATCATGATACAAAATGCGTCAGATAAAAATATCACGTTTGTCATAAGCAACGTCTTTTCTTTTCATTTGGCGTTTGGCATCAGCTCAAAATGCAAATTGACATAACTTTTATCCCTTTGATAAATGAAATCAAATATCAAAAGAAAGTGATGGTGTTGCCATTCCACAGGTGCAATAACCTGCAATAAAACAGCCCTACGCAATCGGCGTTAGATGTCCATAAAGTAGGTTTTTCCCTTAGACAATCCCTTTAAGTGGCTAAGATATTGGACACGTCATCGCATAATGTTGCTATTACTTATCTTAGCACCATCTGATAGGGAGGGAGGGAGTACGTTAAGAAAATGGCGTAGAATTGCTGAAGAAATAAAAAGTATGTGATGGCATAATGACATTTGTACGCGATTTATAGATAGCATGTCATATTTTTATGCGACTAAATGGAAAGGTGTTTGTGCAAGCTTTATATGTGTTTTAAAGAATGAGTTTCAATTATTCTGAGTTATTCTTCCGAGATAAGACTAAGAGAATTTTATCAGTATGTTGTTTGAAAGTATATAATTAATATGGTCAGAATAGAAAGCACACAGCAGCAAAAGCTTTAAAATTTTACTTTAGCATTTAACATTGAAGTATAAAAAAAACATCCTCCAAGGTACATAATAAAAATGTCCGATAATTAACGCACGTTAAAATCTCTAAATTGGTCTATCTTAATGAACGGAATACCCATTTTTCCAGAAGGGTAAGAGTGTTCGTAATGATTATTAAAATCCTTAAGAAAGTTCCATTTCTGTATCAATCTCAAAAAATTTTAATAATAATACCCTGATTCTCCATTCATACACACACACGCGTACATAAACTATCTTATTAAAAATAATGAGAAAAATAATGCACATTCACGTTAATTAACTTACAAATAATTTTTAAGCTAGAGCTATATCTCTGTGATAGATCATAGTAGCATTGGTTATTTTAAATTGAGCCAATTATCTACAAAATGAAATATAGTACTGAATAATTGGCGGTTTCATTGGATAATCATAATTGATTATTATTATCTATCTCAAAATTACCTAATGAACAACAACAACAAAAATAAAAGTAACTGAATCGAAGAAACACTACTGATTAGTTCATGAAATAGAAATTATGTGATAACAAAGCTATTGTATTGTATAGCAATTTGTACATTGCATGTTACATTTTGATGCAATTAAAAGTAAGCGACCAAAGACGTTTTAGTAAGGTTTATATGTAATTTAAGAGACAGATTTCTTTCTTTTTTTTTTCTGAATTATTCTTTTCAGATATGCTCAAATAAGTTTTTATTTGTATATTGTTTGAAAGCATCAGATGGATATGTAAAATATTAATATTTTCTCTGGGTTTTATTAACCTATCAGAAAATTTAATTCCTTATTCAGAAGAGAAATGTCAAACAAGAGATTTTTAATTCCTTATTCAGCAGCACGTAATTAAAAATATATATCAGCAGTAATAGAATGAATCGATCAAACAAAAACTGATCATTATTTTTATTATTATTTTAAAAAAAATTGCGTATTTGTGACATGATCTGTAATACTTTCATGGAAAATGAATGAAAAAAAAAAAATACTTAATTTGAATTTTTAATAAAAGTATGTAAATAGTCATAAAAATAAAAGAAATATCCTGTTGAAGAAAAATTTTAAATTTATTTTGAAGAAATAATATAAATTATTTTTAATTTCTTATATTCCGGCAAATCCATCATGCTGATAGATAGAATGTGCCGGGTTCGAACTCAGGTAACGATCGTTAGCCTAGCTGTTCATAGTTTTCTATGTTTTTCTCTGAAACTCACTTAAATACGAATTTGTTTCCATGGAGTGCAATCCATCCAATTATAGGACATGAACGTATTCAATTTGCCTATATCCGCCCACTGGTAAATCCATTACTTTTAAATTTTAGCATTTTACATGACAGTTCGTTTATGAATAATAACATTGTTTACTAATTTTAGTTGTTCAATCCAGGGAAAATAATTAAAATACAAAATCAACAAATTCATTAAAATAAATAAGTAAATAAATAAATAAATAAAGACTTATTTAAATTTTTTGCATAACATTTAACAACTCAAATCTCCAACAATTGAATCTAATTAATTTAAAAAACAACATAGCGCATTTTAATATTCATTTACCACTTTAAAATATTAATAAAGCAGTACCAATCTTTAAAAATATATAAAATACTTTTATGTATTTTTATTACATGTATTAGTTTATTTGTACTTATATAAAAAAAATTTTATTGTGAAGAAAACGTATAATTTTACGCTTAGAACAATTTATTTCAATCGACGCATGATTATGATCTTCTGCATTTATCCCCATATCGGCGCAATATGGCAATCAATGGCAAGCAAATAGAGATGACAAACATCGGATGAATACACAGTCTACATACTCATATTCATCTTTAATGGAAAGACATAGTTCTAAAGGACGTCTATGATTATTCTGCTATGTCCAACAAGGAGTAATAAGGAAAACGTGAGAGGACAGGATCGCCGAAGTCTTTTCATTCCGTTATTGATGGGACCAACGTTTTAAGGCTTTTACCGTAATGGTCAATAAAATGCTGAGGATTGATAAAGCGGACATAAATTTGTGGGAATCACTGGAATGTGGTTGTTTATATGAGGGTTTGCTTCGTTCACCGGAAAAGTGAATTGCGGACGATTTTTTTTCTTTTTCTTTGAAAAAGTCGACGATTTATTTTCTTCATCTGTTTGTAATTAAGTAATACTTTTACAGTTTTGATCCATTAACTGTAAAAATATGTATTTATAATTTAATGTGCAGTTAGATTTCTAGGAATCAAATGTAAATTAATTAATCAGATGTGGGTAATCTGATTCACAGGAAAAATATACATATATATATATATATATATATATGTGTGTGTGTGTGTGTGTGTGTGTGTCAATATTTTAAAACATAATAGATGCCGAGCATTACATACGAGATCACTGAAACCACATAGACCAATACGAATAAATTTTCATCAAAATAAAATTACCTTAGAAGACTGTTATTTAATAGCTGAAACAATTAATTTTTACTTATTGATCTCGAAAGAAAAGATAAAAACAAACAATGAAAAAAATAAACATTTAAGACACTATTTTAGACAAGATTTAAGTAGGAGAAGCTCAGAAAGGTGAAAAAAAAAAACTCCCCAGGGGAAACCTTTTTCACCCTTGAGTACCAATAAAATAAGTAGAATATGGAATATGAAGTAAAGTTTTAACTTTATAAATTTACTCGTCAAATGCTATAAATTTAGAAAAATAAAATTGAACAGGAAAAAATTTCTTCGATTTTTTTTTTTTTTTTTTCACTCATAATTTATCTTATTTCTCGCATTTTCTAAACGCAAACACTAATATAAGAATTTTAAACCGATTAAAAATTAAAATTTCATAATATATAGACAATAATTTATATGAAGAATCTATTAAGCTTTACATGGATATATATGATTTTGACTATTTTTTATGCGAAAATTAATCACTTTTTTAAATTTTTCTTTTTTTTTTTTTAATGAAATGATTGTTAATTTTTATGATTAGAGAAAACTTATTATTCGGTTAAAAAAAAAAAAAAATGGTCCATATATGTTTGAACATTTTCAATATTTACTTTTATTTTAACAAGTCGAATTTCTCAACTAAATTCCTTTTCATCTTCATAAGTAAGCAGTCGGCTGTTTTTCAAATGTTTGGTATTACAAAAGTGATATCTTTCTTGATAATTTATGAATTGGCATTTTATAAAAACGGACGATGTGTATGCGTATACTAATATTATTGATTCTAAGTTCTATCACGAATTTTATATCATTTAATAGTTTTCTCTTGTCTTCTTGTCCTCTTGTGCTTTTTTTTTTTTTTTAAATACCTTTCTTTATACAATGCGGAAAAAGAGTTTCAAAATTTTGTTTTTGTTACATTTATACGTTTTGAGGTTCCCTGAATCCAAAAATTATGTTTCTAGCGGTTGGCCTGTGTGTGTGTCTGTGTGCCTGTTGCACTGCTCTGCATGAAAATCGGCCCCAATACCATTTTTGCGAATTCTTATGTTAAATGACCTCCTGAATATGAATATGACGCCCATTTTGCCCATTCTCTCACCGTTTTTTGGGGACGTCCCCTACTTTTATCCCTTTCCGGTAATTTTATGGCTATAAATTTGATTTGAAAGAGGTGAAAGGATTATTTTAACTGTTAAATATCTTTTGAGGAGCTGCATAAGTGAAAAATTCTAAAATATGAACATTTGCAACAAGAGGAAAATTTATTTGACACTGAAAATTATAAATTACAGTTATTATGTTTTATTAATCGATTAATGTTATTATTTATTATACATTATACTAGCAGGCAACGCCCGCTTCGCTGGTCCCTATTTTTAAATGAATCACTATAATGAATTCTCAAAATTGCATTAATTTTTATCACATGAAAAAAAAGAGAAACAAAATCTGAGTAGGAAAAATGTCGCACCGGGTTCTCACTGCCTTCGGAAAAAATTCCCAAAATGCTCTAACTCTTATTTCTATTATTTTCCCACTTCGCCCCCCCCTCCTGTCTATCCTAATAATTTTACATATTTGAAATATCCGCAATCGATTTGTAAGTATCAAAAACCTCTATGCACCAGTTTTGAACGATATATCTCTATTTTTATTTTTTTACCGCTCTACTCCCCCCCCCCTTCCCGCCCTCCCAATAATTTTAAAAACTCGAAAATATCCGCAATCGAATTGTAGGTATTGGAAACCTCTATGTACCAATTTTGAATGATCTAACTCTATTTTCTTTTTTTTTGCCCCTCTGCCCCCCCCTTCCCGGCCCTCCTAATAACTTTATACTTTCAAAAAAATCCCCATTCGACTTGCAGGCCTCTAAAACCTATCTGTACCGATTTTGAACGGCCTAACTGTATTTCTATTTGTTTTTTACCATAGCCCCCCCCTTACCGCCCCCCCCTTCCCGCCACCCCTTCCCGCCCCACCTAATAATTTTAAAAATTCGAAAGTATCCGCAATCGATTTGTAAGTATCGAAAACATCTATATACCAATTTTGAACGATCTAACTCTATTTTTATTTTTTTGCCCCCCTCCCCCCCCTCTCCCCTCCCCCTTTCCCGGCCCTCCTAATAACTTTACACTTTCGAAAATATCCCCATTCGACTTGCAGGCATCTAAAACCTAACTGTACCAATTTTGAACGGCCTAACTGTATTTCTATTTGTTTTTGACCATAGCCCCTCCCTTACCGCCCCCCCCTTCCCGCCCCACCTAATAATTTTAAAAATTCGAAAGTATCCGCAATCGATTTGTAAGTATCGAAAACATCTATATACCAATTTTGAGCGATCTAACTCTATTTTTATTTTTTTGCCCCTCTCCCCCCCCTCTCCCCTCCCCCTTTCCCGGCCCTCCTAATAACTTTACACTTTCGAAAATATCCCCATTTGACTTGCAGGCATCTAAAACCTAACTGTACCAATTTTGAACGGCCTAACTGTATTTCTATTTGTTTTTGCCCCATAGCCCTCCCTTGCCGCCCCCCCCCCTTCCCGCACCTCCTAATAATTTTATAAATTCGAAAATATCCGAAATCGATTTGTAGATATCGAAAACCTCTATATACCAATTTTGAACGATCTAACTCTCTTTTTATTTTTTGCCCCCCCCCTCTCCCCCCCCCTGCTGCCCCACCTCGGGGCTGAATTTCTAAAATTCCAGAAATTGGTTTTTAGATATTTGCATTAGCTATATTTTAGAGCAAAAATTTCACGCATATCTATTTTTTTGTTTGAGATATATAGGATTATGCGAAATCACGTTTTTACGCATGTGAAATCACGTTTTGCCCCCCCGCCCCCCTTGGGGACCGAATTTTGAAAATTCCAGAAATTGGTTTTTAGACATTTGTGTTAGCTATATTTTAAAGCAAAAATTTTACGGATATCTGTTTTTTTTTGTTTGAGATATGAAGGATTTTGTGAAATCACGTTTTTCCCCCCCTCCCCCCCTTGGGGGGCGAATTTTGTAAAATCGCTTCTTAGTGGATGCCTACGTCATGGAAAGAACATTGTCACAAAATTTCATGCTTCTAGGTCCAGGGGTTTGGTCTGGGCGTTGATAGATCACCCCCTCACTCAGGAAGTCTTCTTTTATATATATAGATTTTTCTGTTTTCAAATGTTAAAATAATACTTTTCCACCATTCAAATCAAATTAATGGCCATAAAATTAACGAACAGTGATACAAATTAAGGGAGGGGTGCCATCCCGAGAAAACGGTGTGTGACAGTGCAAAATGGAGGTCATATTCGGATTCAGGAGGTCATTTTACATAAGAATCAGCAGGAATGGTGTCAGGGCTAGATATATTTTTTTTTTTTTTTTTTTTTGCAGCGCAATGTTAGCATATCTCAAAAACTGATATTAGCAGAAAGTTCAAACTTGGTATTTTAAGTGTGTATCACATGGGAATGCTACACTAAACTTTTCGTTGAGATCAAGCAAACTGTTCGTGTACAGGGACACCCAAGAGAATTGAAATACATTACGTCAATGAGCGAAATTGCAGATAAGTAGAGTTTAAACGTCTATAGACTGTACTAAACAAAATTAAAATGAATATATATATATTTATATGTGTAAAATCACGTTTCATGTAGACTATGGTATGAAAATCATTTACGGTTCGTTTACAGGGCTACACAAAAGAACAAGATTATAGGGCGACAATACTTGAAAATTGATGGAAGTGTATTTCAGGTTGTGCCATGTTTTATTAATATAGAATTACATATATTTGCACCATGTGGTGTGTACATAACCATCAGAAGATTGTCTGTCAATATTTAAACCAAAACATTCTTTTTTTATTGTTAGTGGAAGTGTTTTACTACAATATTTTACCATGTCCAGGAAAGCTGCTCAGAATCTGAAATAATTTCTTATAGCCATATAGTAAATAATGTATTTTTTTAAACTAAATGTTCATCGCTTGTTTTTTTTTTTTTTAATATACATATTTACACGTTTTTAGTTTTCCTGAATTCCGAAGTTAAGTTTTTAACGTTTGATCTTTGTCTGTGACCCTTAGAATAAATTAAGAACAAATAATTTCAGGCGATCCAAATGTTCTATTTTGAAGTTAATACGTTTGTTACTAAAAAAATTTGATCAAAATTGATGTTTCAAGGAATGTTCCGCGTGAAAGTTGTCTGAATAATTTTAAATGAAATTTTGAATTTAATAACAGATTTTAATTCTATATAAATGTAGGTAAAATAATGAAACGCGGGGTTGAGGGGGTGGTAGCCCCCTCACATAGAATTACTTGTCAAATAAAGCTGTTCCGAAGCCTAATTTGAATTGTTTTAACATAGGTTTACATAACAGTACTCGTTATCTTACCTCTTAATATCCAATCTGTATTTATAGTATTAAATTTCAGGGTAAGTAAAAGTCGTGTGAGGGATAATACACCAGATTATTTAGAACTGTATTTGAATACAAAGAATTGTGCAACAGTGATTGTGGTTTCGTATATTAGGCTAACATAAAATATAAATTTTCTCTGTAGAATACAAACAGAAATAATAACAAAGATCTAATGTAAATATCTAATGTAAATACGATGCATTAATGCTTATTTATAATCGACTAAATCATTTTTATTTTTATTTCGTTTTAAATCACTAAAGCATGTAGTACATAATGAAAGTTTGTAATTTTATATATGTTTGTTCATTACCAAATATATATATATATATATATATATAAACAAGAATTGTGCAAACAAAGTAAAAAGAGTGGGAAAAAGAAAAATAATTACAGTTCGTTTCTAAATTGAAAAGTGAAGAACTAAAGATTTTTTCTTTATTCTTTAAATAAATACGCAAATGTAAAAGTTATTTGAAACAGAAATTTGTGAAGTTATTTGAAAAAAAAAATATATATTTGTGAAGAATAGTTTATTATTATTATTATTATTATTTCAAAATTTACTTTTAGTTTTTATTTAAAGTCATGTTAAATTTTTGAATCTATTCAAAGAAAGTAAACAAGGATTTTAGTAAAAATTTCTATATTTTAATGTTGTGAAAAAAACTTTAGTTTCACACTTAAAACAAGTAAAAGGTTGGTGGATAGATAGGAGAGCTACTGTTAATAAAATAATTACACAAAATTTGTTACTGAATTCAAAAATTGCGTCAATATGTTTGAGTCGTTTAATGTTTATCTTTTTTTTTTTTTTTAGAGGCAGAAGGAAGACTTACAGAAGGAAACTATATATTCAGGAAGGACTAAATACAGAAAGAAACTATAGTTGAAAATTTAAAAAGCAGTCATTCTAAATTTCTTTTTTACCATGGTGAAAAGTGGAAAATATGATTCAATTTTGTAACAATTAAATTAAAACCTAGAGAAATAGTTTGCGCCGCTCATAACATTAAAACTTAGCAATAAAACAAGTGACATTTCTCTACAAACTGCGTTTCACGATAAAGTGTAGTCAACTTGTTTTGAAAACTTTTTCGTTACAAAAGAAATACTTATACAGTGAAACACCGTTTATACGTCTTGACGTAAAAGGACGTATAATCGAAATTTTAATAACAACACTTTGACTACTACAAATTCATTGACACTTAAACAAAATTTATATGAAAATACTAATTAATAAAGTTTCTTAAGTTAGTAAATGTATATTATACTTTTTTTTAAGAGATAATTAATTTTAAAATATATATATATAAAGTGAGAAAAATCATACTATTAATGCATGGGTGTGTACTAATTACGTATACATCATACACTGATGGAAAAAAAAAATCCCAACACCAGGAAGGAGCTGTGCTAGATAAACGAAATTTTGTAGGCGTGTTTATACATCTGAAAGATGACGTCGATTCAAATTTCGAGCTACGCGCATAAGTGCGACGCTAGTAGCGACACTATGAACATGCAAATGAGGTTTGCTTTAAATAAGCGCTGTAAGGTACGTGATCGTTATTTACAGTTGAGATCTGACGTAGTGGGTTAATCTTAGTCAAGGATGCCTCTAAGAAGACGAAGAAGCCATTATCAACAGCTCACTGAGTTTCAACGAGGTCGTGCAGTAGGGCTACGAGAAGGTGGGTTTTCTTTCCGCGATATTGCAGAAAGACTTGGCAGGAATGTATCCACTGCGCGTGAGTGTTGGCAACAGTGGTCAAGGGAAGGTACTGCCTCAAGAAGACCGGGTTCCGGGCGGCCACGTGGCACTACTGAGAGGGAAGACCGCCGTGTTCGGCGTATGGCTGTGGCTAATCGTACTGCGTCTGCAGCTGAAATTCGAGCTGCAGTTGGCACCACAGTGACACAACGAACTGTTACAAATCGGTTACTTAAAGGACAGCTCCGAGCCAGATGCCCTGTAGCGTACATTCCACTGACTCCAAACCACTGCCGTTTGCGACGTGAGTTGTGTCAAGCTAGAGCTCATTGGAGGACGGAGTGGAGATCTGTTGTGTTTTCTGATGAAAGCCGGTTCTGCCTTGGTCGCAGTGATAGCCGTGTGTTGGTTAGAAGGAGGCCAGGTGAACGCCTGCTGGCGACCTGTCTGCGGCCTAGACACACAGGGCCTACTCCTGGAGTTATGGTTTGGGAAGCAATTTCGTATGACAGCAGGAGCACTGGTTATCCCACGCACCCTGACTGCAAATTTGTACGTCAGTCTAGTGATACAACCTGTTGTGCTGCCATTCATGAACAGCATTCAAGGGGGTGTTTTCCAACAGGATAACGCTCGCCCTCATACCGCTGTTGTAACCCAACATGCTCTACATAGTGTCGACATGTTGCCTTGGCCTGCTAGATCACCAGATCTTTCTCCAATCGAGCACGTATGGGACATCATTGGACGACAACTCCAGCGTCATCCACAACCAGCATTAACCGTCCCTGCATTGACTGCCCAAGTGCAACAGGCATGGAACTCCATCCTACAAACTGATATCCGACACCTGTACGACACAATGTATGCACGTTTGCATGCTTGCATTCAAAATTCTGGCGGCTACACCGGTTATTAATGTACCAACATTTCACATTTGAAATGGCTCTTCTCGCCAATGGCTCTACCTGTGATCTTGAAACTTTAATCAATTAAATATGTTACCTAGACAAATGTATTGCTGAAATTTCATTACTGTAAAATAATTTTTTCTTGGTGTTGGGATTTTTTTTTTCCATCAGTGTATATTGAGTATTCGTATCTTTAATAGTAAGGATACGATTTATGTCCATACAGATAATTGTTTAATAACGTTAAAAATTTTTAATATTCGTCTGATTTGCTGCTTGTCTATGAGTATTAAAAATTGTACTGTGAATTCAATTCATTCTTTGATTAGTACTTCGACCTTTCCTGTGTTCCTCCATTTAAGATGCTTTCTAGGAAAAATCAGTCTTATTTAGAATGGTAAATGATGACAGGATGAGAAATTTTGCAAATTTTAGTATAGTGGCAAAGACGTATAACCGATATTAGCGGCGTATAAGCGAAGAATTTTTGCATTAAAATGAATAGGAATGAATCGGGACTTCACTAAGAAGACGTATAAACGGTGCTTTACTGTAGTAATTTGATATTAAGGTTTTCGATACCTATCCTGATAATTTTCTAATCAATATTTTCTTTTAAAATGGAATGATGTTTATATGAGAGTGGTGTTGAAATTATAAATTACAAATTTTATCTAAATTTTTTAGTAATTTCTGTTTTCCATTGTTCTTCTTCTTTATACTTCTTTATTCTTAGGAGAGAAAAAAAAAGGTTATTTATGAAAAAAAATCTAGTGTGTCAGAACCACACGACTTCTATTACCCACTATTACACGTATTATATGCACTTTTAGGAGATAATGTGGTCAGAAGACGAAGTTTATCTAACAAACTAAATACCTAACAATTTTCCTCTAAGAGAAAACTGATACACGTGTAAAAGTACATAAAAAAGAATTTACATACCGAACCTAACAGCACATCTCATCCACAAGACATCTTCAGGATATCCTATGGATGAAAGTACATCGAAGGGACATCCTCAGGATGTACTATGGACGAGCGTGCTGTTAGGGGAATTATGTATATATATATATATATATTATATCTGTCGAGCTGTTTTTTGACGCATCCATTTCCGAGATCTAAAGCTGACTTACTTAATCAGGACGACTGTTACGGAGAAAAATCACGGAGAAGCGGAAGGGTGTCTAAAAAGGGTTTTAGGTAGCAATATTAAAAAAAATCGTTATAGTTGTTTTTGAAATATTGAATTTCACCAAAACTTGGCAAACTCAATTATTGACCGGAAAACAACAATTACATACGAAAGGATATCTAAAAGGGAATTATTGAGGTGAATCTCAAAAAAAAAAAAAAAAAAAAAAAAAATCCGTACAGCTGTTTTTAAACGAACGCACTTGCGAGACCTCAAACTGACCTACTTATACAGGACGCCTATCAATTTTCCTGAACTAACGAACTAATACATACTAAAGGGCATCTAACAGGGTGTTTATATAGTAACTTTGAAGAAAATCGTTTGTGCCATTTTTGAGATACGGATTTCGGTCCACTTCCGGTTTCCAATGCTCGACTTCCGCTTTTCCAGTTTTTGCGAAAAGTTGGAAAAATCATCTGTACAACAGACCTGTCTGAATTCTGAAATTTCGTCGTTTTACCTTTATTTGCTTCGGATATATGATAGTCAGAAGATTCCACCACCCCACACACATACATACGCACTCGCACATATACACATACTGACGGAAAAGCACTTTTTTGGACTCAGGAGACCTTAAAACATGTAAATCAGGTGAAAACTCGATATCGAATTTTTGACTGAATACAATACTCCCATTACTGACGGTAGTCGAGTTTCGGGTAATTGAAATAATAATTCACATTTCTACACTCGAAAATTTAAAAATACTGTTTTCATATGAAATTTAACATTTTTAATACAATTTTAATTCCGCAAACTAAAATTTTGATGTTGCTTTCATAACATTGGCAAAAGAATTATGAATCAATTTTAAACAAACATTTTTATGACAACACTCGAATACAAAAAATTACTCAAAAACCATTTATGATTTCTTATGTTCAGTCAACATAAAATATTTTTTTTCCTCCCCGCAGAATACAAACAGAAATAATGAAGGTCGAATGTAAATGCGATGCAATATGCTTATTTATAATCAACTAAATCAGCTTTTTCTATTCTTTAAAATCAGTAAGGCATGTAGTAATTAGTGAAAATAAATATTTTTGGATGTTTGTTGATTATGAAAAAAATCAACAAGGTTTGTCCATTATAAACAGTTTTGTATAAAGTTAAAAAAGAAGGAAAAGGCAAAATAGCGAAGCCCAAATGTAAATGCGATGCATTAATGCTTATTTATAATCGAAGGTTCAACACAGTTCATTGATTTCTTAAGTGCAAAGGTGAAGTATAAAAGAAATTTTTCCGCTATATTAAATAAAAACGCAAACGTAAAAGTTATTTTAAATAAATATTTGTAAAGTTTTCATAATACTTTTCTTTTTTTTTAGATGAGTGTAAAATTTGCTTTCAGTTTTATTTAAAGTCATGATATTTTTTTTTTTTTTTTTTTTTTTTTTTAATCTATTGAAAAAGGAAACAAGTATTTCAGCAAAAATCCTATATTTAAATTTTATGAAAGGAGCATTAGTTTCATTGCTAGAATGAGTACTTTTAAAGTAAATAAAAATATAGGTTTTTTTTTTTTTACAAATAATAATAATAATAATAATAATAAATAAAATAAAATAAAATAAAATCAATAAGTAAATAATAATAATAACATATTTAAATTTAATGAATGCACAATATATGTATATAGAGAGATATGCAGTTATAATTATCTAGGACAAGTCTTTGCGATGAACAGGAACATCATGAAAGAATTTAACAACCGAGTTAGACTTGCATGGAGAGCATTCGGAAAAATAGCGCTATATTTAAAAGCGACCTCCCAATTTGTTTGAAAAGAAAAGTTTTTCCCTCAGTGTATTTTGCCTGTTTTAACTTATGCTTCAGAAACTTGGACTTTAACATGTAAAGCTATGCAAAAACTGCAAACAACCCAAAGAAGCATGGAGGGATGTATGTTAGCATTCATCCAAAGAGACAGAATGCGAAACACTTGGATTAGGTAGCAAATCAAAATTAGAAGTTAAAATGGAGCAGGCCAGGGCACATTGCGAGAAGAAATGATGATAGATGGACCACCAAAGTCCTATTTTGGATACCAAGAGATAAGAAAAGACTAAGGAAAAAAACCACTGTGTCATTGGAGAGATGAAATTGTGAAGTTTGAAAGACCAGAATGGAAAAGAATTGCAGAAAACAGGGCAGTTTGGAACCACCTAGCAGAACCACCTTCATCCTGCAGTTGATTTATAAAAGCTGAAATTGATGATGATTAGGATATATATGTGTGTATATATATATATATATATTGCTAATAAAAAAATATTTTTAAAGATTTTGTACTTGAATTTTCAATCTTTAGTATTTGGTAGGTAAGCCAGAACTGCACATTGTACCAGTCGTATACACCTTTACATTTAACCCTTTATCTACCGAGGGTACTTTAAAGTACCATTACTTTAAAAAGCGTACAAAATCGAAATTATGGAAGAAATATTAAAGATATTTATAAGAACGTTTATATCTCACTTTAATCTCATTACAAGGCACTAGACGCTACCTGTAGGCATTTTTATTCCAGAAAGCATTTTATGGAGTGTCCTTGCTAAATTTTCTTGGCGTTTTTCACGATCTTCACGTGTGTTATAATTAATTCCTATAGTACCCTAATAATGTGCCATCAGTCTTAGAAAAAATATAAAGAACATAAAAAGTAAATACTTTTTAAAACTTTTTAAGGCACAAAACCTTTTTCGGCCTCTATGTACCAGGGTACCACCCCACTAAATCCTGTCTGTTTCATAATGCGATAAATAAAGGGTTAAACTCTTATAAATTTTCCATGTCGTTCATAGGTTCATCCCACGTTCTAAATTAGTGTTACAACCCCTTACTGGTAAGCCTTGAACCATAAAGATTTCAAGGATTCAATTTTCGTTTCATTTTTTTTTTCCTTAATTAATTGAAATAATGTGAACTTTTTGTAATTTAAAACGCCATTTCTTGTAATTTTTAATCAGGTAAAACAAAATTTGGTTTGTATTGTGTGTTAATCTGAGTTGATTTCTTCTACCCTCTGCGTTTATATAAGTTAAATAAGTATACAAAATGTATTTATTTTGTTGATTTTTTAGTCTTGTAATGGCATGTTTTTAGGAGGGAGGGGGGTCCACTAGCACTACTGATACAGATATATGCATTGCCCTCATTAGCCAGCTCTGGACAGCCTTATTCATTAGTGGTTTGTTAAATGCAACATTTAATACCAAGGTGGGAAACCCTGGATTTAAATTGTGATCACTGGATTTAAATTGTGATGGTCCCTCTTTTTCCAACTACCTTTTCGTCCTTCTATTCCCGTGCATAATTTCCATTATTTTGACTGCACATCATCCCATCCTAAGCACAAAAAATGCATTTTAAAATCAAGGTATGCACCTTAGATGATTTGTTATGACTTACTATGCGGTCCTTTGGTAATTATTCTTCCCTATGGATGGTAAATAACCCGTAAGCTTAGCTTTGCCAGGTAAGTAGGGGCCGTACACATGTTTCCAAGTTTTCAAGTGCAACATTTAGGAAGAGGCAATACCTAATACCACGGACAGCTAAAGTCATGTTATTATTCTATGGAAAAATTTGTTTCCACAAATACTCATTACCTAATGTAATTTTTTAAATTTCGTTTTCACATTCAAAAAATTCACATCCGTTAAATTACTACTCATTTTCGAAAAATTGATTTTTTATTTATTTTATTTTTATATTTAAATTTTGAACACAAAAATGCAAATTTTCCCTAAGTGCATTTTTCTTATTTTTTAGCTGCAAAATAAATACTAAAAAAAAAAAAAAAAAAAAATCAATTTTCGGAAAATAAATATTAATTTAACGGTTAGGAACTTTCGAATGTGAAAACGGAATTAAAAAAAATACATTTGGTAATGAGTAATTGTGGAAAGAAATTTTCCCATAGAATAACATGTCATTAGCTGTCTCAGGGATTAGGTATTGTCCGCTCATAAGAGTAACCTGGAATTCATTATCACACAATCAGCATTCGCAATATTCAGGATGTTAAAGCAAATAATCAGACATAGGGCCTTTTAAATTATTTAAGATAGATCTTAAGCTGTCCATGCTCTTATAATGAAAATGAGAACGTCAAATGTTATTATTCGAAATGTTATAATTCCTGAAGAGCTGCAGAAACGAATTAAAACTGCATTTTAAATAAATTAATTTGATTCAAAAGGGAAATGAAAAATTGAAGAAGTGAATGAAATGCACTTCAACCCACTTCTAAACATTGCATTAATATATCAAAATTCTTTTGTGTAGCCCTGTAAATAAATGACAAATATTTTTCATGATCTATTCGATACGAAACATGCTTTTGTACAGATAAAAAATATATAATTGTGTTTAGTGCAGTTTAAAGATGTAAATTTATACCTATCACAAATTTATCCCAGAAATATAATGTATTTAAAATATTTGTATGTTTCGGTACACGAAAGAATAGTCCAATCTCAATAAAAAATTTTCATATAGCATCCCACGTGATACTAATTTAGAATACTGAGATCGGACTTTGTACTAATAATATTTGTTCTTGAATTATGCAATTAACACACTCACACTCACAATCAGACGCGCACATACATATATATTGATATACAGAGATTAACCTTAAAAATCCTGATTTTCTGTTTCAAGGAACTTCATGTAATTATAGAAAAATTTCATTTTCGGAAATTTAATACCAAAGCAATATTTTCCCTACCGTAATTTGTGCAAGAGTAAAATTTGATATAAAAAAAGAAATTTGATTAGTATTATTATTATTATTTGTTTTGTTTACTTGAATTTAATTAATTAATTTATTTTTAAGAACATCAACCTGGCTAAAAATAACTTTATTTTACAAAATTGTTAATGATAAGGAATTTGAGAATCTTGTAAGATGATTATAAGAAACTTTCTTCCTTCAATATTTACAAAGGAAAACGTGAGATTTAAAAGATTTCCTTTTTCTTTTTGCTTAATTTTACTGTCCCATTAAAAAAAAAAAAAAAAAAATGAACGCATTTGATATCTATTTTTTTTCTTCTTTTTTTTCTTTTAGCGGTTAACTTGCAAACATCATATTACAACCAGTTATCAGATTTTAATGCTATCAAATTGTTTTTCTTATACTCGAACATTTTATTTTTCTTAAATCACAATTATTTTTTTTTTACTGATTAATAGTAATATAATAAAATTGTTTGTTAAAAATAAATTGTGCAAGTATCATGAGCAAGTGCTGGTTACTTTAGTCAGAAACAAAGAAAACAAAATGGCTGAACTACAATGGCTAATGTTTCTATTCCAAAAATACTAAAATATGATATCCATACAGGTTAAATTCTCTACAAAGAAAATAATAATAACAAAAGATCTCTTACAAAGCGTGAAAATGATTTCTTTTGATGTCAGAAATGGTGTTCCATTCCACCCCCACAAAATCAACAAAACTAGATAGAATGGAATCAATTACAAACTCGAAATCATGTTCTTAATTTCAACAACTACAACTTCTACTTCCGGCATGAGAATTACTTCTCATATTTAGCATACATTGTCCTGACTCATCATAAAGATTTATTTCAACACCTGTAGGAATTTTTGATTTCCGGCAGAAGGAAGTTCGAAAAATCTCAAGTAAGTAACTGGAATCAACATGGCAGAAACGATGTTCTTACGTGACGACCGCCATGTTAAAAGGATCAGATAATGTTCACTGTATTCCCGTGCATAACAGAATCAAATAATTAAGATATATGGAAAGGCATGTCCGAGGATCACGAATTTTATTCCAAAAACAAATTTGGGTCATGTGCGTGCGGTAGCATGTGGTTGTGTTCTTAAAAAAAAAAAAAAAAAAAAGTACCAAGTTTTCATTTTATAAGTGAAAGTAGTGCTTTGAAAGCCTGTTATTTATGTATAAATGGGAGAGTAAAATTACTTAATGACCACTAAACGGGTCTCCTACGAAGATAATTTTAAAAGAAATTGAGGCTTGCTGGATAAATATTTTGAATAGGATATTCACGCAGTATAGTTTAACTAATTTAAATAAAATTTATCAAAATAATAATTGAATGGACGCTTTCAATCATTGGATGAACAGTTTACTATTATTAATCTTATTATTATTTTGTAATGAATTACCTTTTATATGAAAATAATACTTCTAAAGCAGGTTTTTTTAATTTAATGGTAGGAATATTTTATCTAATGAATGTTAATCATATTCTTATACAGATAATTTTAAAGGATAGTTCGATTTTGTTGTTCTCCGGTCATATATATATATATATATATTTTTTTTTCTTCTTTTTTTTTTTCACATTAAGGGCACATATTACTTATTCTTGCCTACAGACATACCCTATGGTATTCTATGAGGAAATTTGTTTCAATAATTAATGATTTTCTAATGTGTGTGAGTTTTAAGTATATTATGTGCATTTATCTACTCATTAAAAATAATAATTTACAGAAATGTGCTCTCCGTGACCGGGTGGTTATGTCGCTATTCTGCTAACTGCTTGCGAACGTAGGAGACTGTGTTCGATTCCTGAACAGGCTTTGGGTGTTTTTCTAGTACTTTGCGATATAATCCTACCAAATGTTATCTGTTCTCCCCTCGAAAAAGACTTATAAACGGACCTCGAGTCAAGTATACAAATCTGATGTACATATTAACAATAAACGAAAAATAAAAAATATTAGAGAAATGCATACTTAAATAGTTTTCTATTGAATCATTTCTCAAAAGATAAGCAAAGGTGTCAAATTCAGAATAACGACTTTTTCCAAAAAAGAAGAACTATATTTACTAATTCTGCATATGTAACAACTGCAATATTTATTAATTCTACACATGTTTTACGTTAAAACCTGCTCCAGTTACTTTTTTTTTTCTTTTTTCTAAATAATAAACAATCATTTTTGAGTTTTAAATTATAACATTCTGATTGTATTATTCTTCTCTAGATTTATATTCATATACGCATAAAAATGCACAAGACAGGTTTGTACTGGAATAAATAAATAAATAAACAAATAATGCTGTATAAATATAATTAAAAAGCGAAATATTTTTCTGAGGCTTAGATGAAGGTGTTCGCGTTAATGCTGATTGACCACATGTGGATCCTATAATAGGCCTCGGTAGAACGCCCAGCGTGGGATCTTTCTAAGGGGACCTAGTACGTATTTACGGAAGCTTCGGTGTAAACCACCTATTTATTTGAGAATTTCTACATTTTTTGAAGTACGGTGGTTGCAATTGTCTAGGTTGATTTTCTTCAAATAGTTCCTCCACCATTTTTTTAATTCTTAAACTACGTCGTTACGGATAATGTAATTAATATAAAACTGATAACATAAATGATTAACATAAATTAACTTTTACATAATATAAATTTTGATGTGATACATATTGATCCAATATATTGGATAAAGATTTAACAATAACATACCTTTTCACATGAAGTGACATAATTTTTTTATTGAATCACAAAAAAGAGATAAACATCTTTAAAAAAAAAATGCTTTTGTTTAAATGAATCGAAAAATAACTTATTTAGTTCAGTATGATCCATATTACATTCCAATTATTTGATGTTTGTCGGCTTAATGCTTTTAATTAGCAGATAAGGAACTATTCAGCAGTATTAATACTTAAAAAATAAATAAATAAAAAAGTTTTTAAGACATTTATCGCATTACAAAAATGTCTTCGAACTGATTATATATATTTATTTTTACTTTCTGCTATATATTATAGAGAGAAAGTATTGAATTCGGGAAATTTTTCGAACTCCAGTTTTTGATGTATTTACACGTTTCAGGACGTCCTGAATACGATTTTATTGTTTTCAGAAAATGTCTGTCTGTGTGTGTGCATCACAGATTTTGTGGACGCTGTATCTCACGAACCAATGTACGAAATTTAACTAAATTTGGTAGTTAGTTAGACCCTGACAGGAAATGGTGTTGATTAGATTTGGGAATAAATCGCTCAACAGGTGGCGCTGTTATTCCATTTTTTTTTCTAAATTTTTAACATGGCAGTACAGGACAATATTTAGTATAAATGTACATAATGAGAGTTATTTTTAACGTGTGATTGCAAAATTTATATGAATTATTGATAATAGTACTAGTAGACTAGAGAAAATAGTTTGTGCATGTGGGTGCCTTCCCCCCCCCCCCCACCCCTGGAGGGAAGTACCCCTGGTGATGTAAATTTTCAATATGGGTATCTTTCGAAAGATCTTGTCAATGAATTTAAAACGAATGGTTGAACCATAGATCTGTGATAATTTAAAACGAAATTATCGATTTTTTAATCTTTTAACGAAAAAAACATGTTATTTCTTCGAATAGCAACAACAACAAAAAAAAAAAAAAAAAAAAAAAAAGTCTTTCTTTCGGCATTTAATGATACATGATTCTGTCAGAATAAAATCGTCTGCCTTTATCATGGAAAATAATTTAATAATTTAATAAATAATTTGTATTGTATGAATTTTGTGTAATATTATATAGAAGAAAGTCTTGTGGTGGCCACATCATATTAGTTTTGGCATGTTAACAAAATTATCACCTCTTCCTTCGCTCCCACATTCTTTTTTAAAGAAATATTTATTTATTTGTTTATTTATTTATTATTAACATACGTATATATCATATTTTTATGTTTGACTCGAAGTTTACTTGTAAGTCTTCGTCTAAATGATGGCACATAACCGATAGCAGGATTATGACAGGAAGAACTGTGGAAAAAAAAAGCATGGTCTTGTGTGGGATTTGAAACTACTTTCTTACGTGCAAAAGCAATCCACGGAAGACCTTACCATTTTTCAGGTGTTCTCATTGTGATTACAAAATATCAAGCAACATATAAATACATTATACATTCTTTTAGCATAAAATGCATTTTTTACGGATTTTTGAAATTAGTCTTTTAAGCCAAATTTTAGAACCTGAAAATCATGAAAATCCAATCAGTTGATAAGAATTTGTATGGTCACAGTTATTAGACTGTATAAACGTTATTGGATTTTCACGTTTTGAAAAAAGAATTGCTGAAATTTTTACACATGCGATTATGAAGATAAATTTGAGAATTTATTTTAAGCGGTAAGTGTAAGCGGTATCAAAGAAATAATAATAATAATTACACACATAAGTTTATTTTTTAATTCTAAATAATTACCAGTTTACATAGTAAGCACGATAAATAGAATTAAGAAAATGCTCTGAATTTCTATTTCTATTTCTTTTTCTTTTTTCTTTTTTCTTTTTTGCTCTTTTCTTTTTTTTTTTTTTTTTATTATTATTATTATTATGCTTACATTCTTATTATAGCGGGAATTAACAGTTAGTATATATAAATATTTAAAGAGAAAAGTACATTTTTTGTCAAAAGGAAAAAAAACATATATAAAGCTTGCTTCTCTATTTAAAGATCTAATTCAGTAATTACTTGTAAACAAATATTTCTAATAGAAGTAATATTTATTTCATTCCAAAATCTGTCATAGCGGATGCCACTGTAAGTTTATAAATGATGATATAGATTTTTAAACACGTTTTAATAACAGAGTGCTGTGTCTTCAAGACATGACACAAGCCATTTAGGTTGTCATGATCCGAAACATCCCCCTCTTCCTTTAATGAACGTCATCTACTTCTCATTCCTAACAACTTGAAACATTCTAAAAAAGAATCATTTCCCTAGAATTCAATACTAGAGGTCCCCCTCCCCCCACTTGAAGAAGAATCTTTTGCTCTGCAGTTACCGCCTCATTTAGAAAACACAAGTCAACCAACCGACGTCTAGAGGAAGAGAAGAGTATTCCGAGGACAACTGCCAAGAGAATTTTGAAAAATATAAGAGGGATGGAGGGAAAAGAAGAAAAAAAAATTAGACTATTTCTAGCTCGTACGAAATTCAAGAATGGAAAGCTATAATGTGTCATACTCGGTTATTTGTTGTGATGTTTTTATCTTTGCTGAGGTGAATGTGATACGATGTAGGTATGTCCTGGGAAAAATGCCGGACGAAGTCGTTGAGCGGTTGCGGGTTTGTGTGTGTTCTATTTCGGGAACAGACGTTGAATATCAGAGACAAGGCGTGTAATAATCTCGTTTCTTAGTCAAGATCTGAGAAAGATATTCGTCGCGCGTTAATGTGCGAAATGATTTGTTCCATGTCGTAGATAATGTTTTCTTTCTCGTAATTTGCTGAAGGATTGATGTTGCGAGGTTGCGGTGGTTGAAAAGTTTCTAATTCGTTTTTCTGCATTGTCATTTGTTTCCCATGCCAAAAACTATCAAATGAATGGATTGAAAGTTGTTGGGATGTTGAATTTTTTCTCTTACTGTTTTTTTTCTTTTCTCTTCTAGTAAATCTCAGCTTTAAAACAGCTAAGTGATGAATGGGATAAAACCTAAGTAATCATAGGATAAAAATATACCAATACATACGTTCTTAATTTTTAGTAGACTAATAAATGAAGAACTTTGTTTGCAAGCAGCATGAACTGCAAATTCGTGTCTACTTTGTTCGGCTGACGAAGGTTCATGCTATTTTTTTTTTTTTTTGGTTTCTGGAACGAAACAACTGACGCGAGTGTTTTGCAATATACGGTGTTTGCAAACAAAGTTATTTATTACTTTTCTCCCCAATACTTTTTTCTCTTTTTCTCTTTTTAAACACCGACCAATAATGAGGGATGTTATAAGTTTGAAGTCTTTGACTGCTTCTCTATCTCTCTCTGAGTCTGTGGTACTGTAGCTACCAAATGAATAGAGATAATCCAATGTGGCCTTTTCTTTTCTTTAATTAGAACGTTGATAGGTATGCTAAGTTTGATGAAAATTTATTCGATAGATTTTTTTTTTTATAATTAATTAATATATATATTTTTTCATTCCACTTTGCATTGATATTTTAATTTTCGAGCTGTCAATATTGTAACTTTTAACAACGGCACTTATCATTTGTTAGATGATAAGTCCCGTTGTTTTCTTAATAGAATGTGAAGAAGGCTTTTTTTTTTTTAAAGAAAGTAGCGAATTTCCAACAGATTCCAATAAAAATAAAATTTTGCTTAAAAAGGTTATGAGTTCATAATCTCAAAACTTCTAAATTCAGTAGAAAATTAAAAATGCAAAAAAGCTAGTTTTACACTTGTTTTAAACAATGAAAGGTATTTGTTATATTCACAAAAATAAAAAATAAAACAAGAAAAAAAAAGGTTTTTATTTGTACTATACATTTTTTTAAATTTCTTATACACTACATTTAAAAAGTTTTATAAGAGCGTTTATACGAGTGTAAAACTAGATTTACACTTGTTAAATAGTGCGCTGAAGAAGATGACAATTTCTGAATCTATCAGACAGTTTCATTTAAAATTTATTCTTGAGATTTTTCTTTGAGTTGGCTCTTACCCATCAGATAATCATCGTACACAAAGCTTTTGCATTCGACTTATCAATTTTTTAGTTCCTTGGCAAGGGTTTTAACCCCAAAATCTTTTTCATTTTACTGTGACGGCGACTCCCCATTGAAACCACATTACTTAAAACAGTAAAAGGAAATGACATTTCCATTTTATTCTTTATGTACATTTGTCACTCAAAGCTGGACAACTGATTGGAGCAGAAAAGTTATTGCAATCACGCAAGCTTAATCATGTTATAATGTATGCATTAAAAAGAATAATTATTGCCATGCTGTTATTGTAATGTTTAGCTTGTCTTTATTTTTCTACGAAGGTGCTTCATAAAAATTTAGACAATTATTTTTATTTAAGTCTTTAATTTATTGCCTATTCTAGGCAAATCGATAGTGTAACGGCTTAAAAATTAGAAATCATCTGTGTAAAAGTAATTCATTTTATTAATATCCGACTAAATGTCTGTCCTGCCATCTTCTCTCAAATCGTTGAATCCAGAATGATGCGAAAGATGCCAAAGGTTGCAAAATAACCAAAGGATTCCGAGTTAAAATTAAATTATTTTAATTAGTTAAAAAGATATCAGTTTAAAATTCAGACCAAATACAAGATAAGCGGTACAACACAGGGGCAAAAAAAGTTCGTCTACAGCAGTGCCAATTGTCTGAAGCGGTTGGGCGGCAAAATGCAATCAGCAACGGGATAAGATTAGGGATACCTTAAAGTCGAAAATAATATGTAATCACCTAAAACAAAATTCTCAGCAGCTTCAATGTTTATTTTTTTTTTATTATTTTTTTTTTTTAAGTGATATAAAACAGTGATTCATCTTTTATGAAGATTCATTTAACTATAGTGACAAGCAAAACCTGCTAGTTTAAAATTATGCTTAATGCTATGATATAGTTTTTTTTTTTTCTATCAAAAATAACTTTAAGTAGTCAGAGATTTCTTTATATATAAGAACTAAAAATAAAAAAATAAAATAAAATGACACTAAACATAAAGCTTAGTAAAGATACTTAGACGATAAAAAAATTCGAGATGAAGCTTATGGGAAATTTTTCGACATTTAAAGGGCTGTAATGTACATTCGAGATTTCTAGACATTTAAAGTTTTCTATATGAATATCGTTAGAGATTTCTAGATATTTAAAATAAAACAAAAATTTAATAAAATAAATGAATAAATAAATAATAAAAACAATGAAATGTATATTAGAATGATAAAAAAGAAAAAGAAAATTGGAAACATAAAAGAAAATATTTAAAAAATTTAATGCTTTAGACAATATAGTAAATTACATAACAGAATTTTTTACTTTTATATAAATACGTGTAAGAGAAAATCTATTCATGAGAAAGTTATATATTGCTCTCTTACACTCCAAATTAGAGTAGATTGCATCCTGATAGCAACCTCTTTCACACGGTTAGACTCGTGAATATCGACTAAAGTTTCCAAAATTAAATTGATATTTTGAAAACTTATTTTCATTTATAGAAAAGAATGAAACTTTAATCGATTTTCTTGTATATAACTTTCACGCATTAGAATTTCCTACACTTACAGAAAAAAGGGCGATTTTAATTATACCAAAAAACAGATTGTTTGGAATTTAAAAACAGATTTAAAAGCGGTATTATTCTTATTAATTAAAAATTATATCTCAGAATTTAATTTTACCTTCAAGATACGATATTTTGATAATTCACAATTTACAGATAACATCTGATATTAAAATTTTTGTGCTTTCTAACATATTACTTACCGATGGAAAAAATATGTTCAGAAACGTTTTACGTTAATTTTTAGCACCAGTTTTCATCATAGATCTATTATAAGAGTGGACGGGGCAATGACAACCTTTTTTTAGTGGCAAAGATAACTCATAAAAAGGTCACGTGGCTGTTGATCTACAGGAAGCCAAACTGACCAATATTGAAATTTCCTCGCCATGCTCTAAACTCTGCTTTTTTCTTAAGCAGACGATAATTTTCCTTTTTCTTTGAAAGTTCTTTTTAAAATTTATTTTTCACTTTAAAAGTTAGATTGTTTTGAATTTAAAAAGAATTTTATAGCAAGAAATAGTAATTAGATGTACTTTAAAATCCCAATAAGTTATGTAAAATAAGGATTTTATTTCACAGGTAAGATTCTTTTTAATATTTTATTATTTCGTTCTTTTTAAGTAATTATTTTTATAAAATGTTTATAATTGCTATATTTAATTCTCTAAATTGAATTAGTTTGAATATATTATACCTTATATGATTTCAAAAATGTCCATGATTATTTATGAGAGTTAAAGTGTGTATAGACAAACCGAAGTTATAAACACTTTTAAACTTTGTTGGAAAACGTAATAATAAGGTTAAAATAAATTTCAGAAGCTATAGTGTTTTACACAAGTTTTGCTTGCTGTATCTTTTAATAATAATAAAAATATATATGTATTTATATTCAAAACAAAAAATTGTCTATAACACGATAAATGCCAAAAAAGGGAACCTTTTACAACAGTAACGGGGTTTCATCTTTGCACCTTTTCTTATATTCCCTTAATAATAAAATGCTCCGTCCACTCTTACAATAGGTCTATGGTTTCCATCGTCGTAAAATTAATTTTAAAAACATATGTTTACTAATGAGTTATTCTATATTTAACTCTCCAATAAAGTTGAAAAATATTTATGACTTTGATTTGTCTTTCTGTTAGTTTGTATATCTTTCTGTCCTCGCTCTAACTCTCGTAAATATTTTCAGAATACCTTAAAACTGATATGTTATTCATGTTCACCATGACATGTTCCCCATTAAAAATTGTATTGATATCACTACTAGTTTGTGTACAGGAACAACCAAAAGTATTCCAGTACATTATGCTCTATGACAGGTATTTCTATAAAGCCCATTGTAGTACCTTCGTACTGAACATAAAGAAATTAAAATTTATTATTTATAAAATATGTTTTCTACAAACTATGTTAAGATTAGTACTGAAGTTTACAAGGCCAAACAAAATATTCCGATACATTAGGGGATATAATTGAAAATTATTCGAAGTACATTTTAAGTTTTGTTTGTCCAGGTTAGTCCAGCGGTCCGTGCCCCAAGTTTCGTTAATATTTAAAGAATGCCTAAAAACTAATATATGTTATTAATATCCCCTATTTCATCCTAATTTCTCTACGTCTTCTAATAAAGATTATATAAATAGCACAAATCATTTGTAAATATTGACTTACAAAATTTTTTCGATTTTTGATGTTCTAGGATAAAATTTTTAACGACATTTTAATATTTTTATACAGAACTGCACTGTTAAAAAAAAAAATGCAATTTTGCTGCCAGATATTTTCTGTGAAGATTTCTGAATTCTCCGTAATTTGAGAAAAAGTCGTAAATTACGGAAAAATTACGTTGACAAAACGTATTTTTCTGTAACTTTCACAGAATTCTGTAATTTTCACAGAGAATTTCTGGCATCAAAATGTGATATTTTTAACAGTGAGGAACATAATTAAATTAAAATACATTATTAAGATGTATAAAATCTTTTTCATTTCTTGTAGGACAATTTATGATTTAGCGTAATTGATTAATGTACAGGGCCTCACAAATTAGTTACATTATAGAATGTAAATAGAAACTGATAAGTGAAATTTGTCAGTATTATAAGGATATTTTTTCTTTTGAATACATTTTTGTGCGCTTGCAAATTTCACACGATATACAGGGCTACGTAAAAAACTTTATTGCTTCTTTCTCTTTAAAAAAAAAAAAAAAAACCTATAAAGATGCTTTTATGAGATTTCTCCATCCATAGTTAAAAATAAAATATATAAGCGTGAAGTTTTTAGGTAATATACATGGGGCTACACTTAAGCAATTTATAATATGGTTTTGCTTTGAAATAAAAAAAATATATAAAGATAATATTTTACTGTTTTGTTTTTCATGTTTAATAACAAAATATGTTTCAACGTGTCTTCATAAGTAATATACATTGAAGATTAAGGCATATAACAGTCAGGTACAATTGTAAAGTTTTATAATCTATGTGAACTACATGATTTTTCTTTCTTGTTTAAACTTACCATAAACTATCATAGGATTTCGTAATGTGTGTGAAAGAAAAACCTGTTTATTAAAGTATTCGCTTCAATAATAATAATAATAATAAAATATATATATAAGATGAGTTGTCGCATGCAATCAACGTACCAGTATAACAAAAAAAAATGTACAATAAAAAGAAAGAAACTTTTGAAATAAAGATGCAAAAGATAAAGCATTTTATTTCTACATTTCTGAAAGTTCACTAACATTCATAATGGCTAGGTGTCTGAAAATAGTTCTTATTTTTTATTTTTGCAGGCTAAAGATAACTACATAAATATATTTTAAGATGTTGCCTAATATTCAAGGAAAAAAAAATACCTTGAAGATGTTCATCTTGATCTACGAGAGATATCATTCTTAGAAACCACCATTATTCTACATTATCTTCACTTAGATTCCTAGATGTTATCATTTGTGTTCATTATATGACCATCATATCATTCATAAAATAGAATAAAATGTGTAAATTAAAAATGCTTTAGTATGTATTTTTATTATTTAGGTATAATTCATTCATCATTTTTATGTCTAAAAATAGATAAACCAGGTGCAAAATATTAAAAACTAAAAATACGTAATGTTGGGTTTCATACGTAGAGAAACAAGTCGGGGTTAAAAATAAAATTTTAATGGCTGATTTCTATTGCTAAAAAGCGGAAATTCTTTCGAAATAATTGTTTTTAAATAACATTATAATCAAGCAAAAAGTGATTATTAGGTTTTAAAATTTACTATGCTTAAAATCTTTATAATGTGGCTGGTCATCACAAATTTTCCTTCTATAATATTCAATATACACTACTTAAAAAAAAAAAAAAATCTGGTGTGCCACTCACACGACTTTCTCTTACCCTGAAATTTAATAATATAAATACAGGTTGGAGATTAAGAGGTAAGTTAACGATGTTATGTAAACCTATGTTAAATAATTCAAATTAGGCTTCGGAAGAGTTTTATATGATAATTAGTTCTGTCTGAGGGAAGCTACCGCACTCCTCAACCCCCCGTTTCATTACATTTACATTTATATAGAATTTAATTCGGTTATTAAAAAATCTGTTTTTAAAAAATTATTTATTAAAATTATTATTTAAAAAAATTATCTCTTAGGATAATGCAGACGATTTCCATATTAGAGAAGTAGTGTAACACTACATATCCAAAAAAAGTCCATTTTATTCTCAATATTTAAAAAAAAAATTGTTTTTTTTTTTTTTTTTTTTTTTTTTTGTTAAAAGTAAAAAAAAAATCGATAACTTTGTTTTAGATTATCGTACATCGATGGTTCAACCATTCGTTTTAAAAATATTGGCGAGCTCTTTTGAAAGATACCCATCATGAAAAGTTACTCCCCTCGAGGGGAAACTCCCCCCCCCCCCCCCCAGGGGGGCAGGCGAGGTTCCTACACACACAATTTTTTTTCCCCAGTTGACTATCTCTATTACAAAAAATATGTATTCGTTTCATTTGGTTTAGTGCAGTCTATAGACGTTAAACTCTACTTACCTGTAATTTCCCCCATAGACGTAATGTATTAGAATTTCTTGATTGTCCCTGTACACGAACCATTTGCTTGATCTTAACGAAAAACTTACTGTAGCATCCCTATATGATACACATTTTGAATACCAAGTTTGAACTTTCTGCCATAATTTGATTTTGAGATATGCTGATAACAGACAGACGCACACACAGACACACAGACCATTTGCTAAAAACATGATTTTCGATTTTCACATTCAGGGGACCTCAGAACATGTAAATATAACAAAAACTCGCGTTCGAAAATTTGACCCAAAAACAATACTTTCTCTACCTTATGGGTAAGAGAAAGCAAAAAAACGGGATTTGACTGCATAATTTTAGAGGAAATTACCGTGTTGCTAGCTAAACGTTTGATGTCATGAAAGTATAATTTTGAAATATTGGTGTTTTTTTTTACACACAAGAGCGGTTAATCTACGTAAATTTCTCAAATCTCTCATGAAACTTATTTTTATGGTCAAATCTCTTCGCATGTAAAGTATCAGCTTTTTAGTGACGTCAGATAAGAATCACTTCATATTTCAAACTGAAAATTTAATTGCAACTTTATTGATTGAGAGACCTTATTTATACATTCATACAAATAAAGGTTGATATACAAGAGCTACTTCTCTTACAGGATGGTTCTATGTTTACCATAACGTAAAATTATGCGAGAAAGCATCATTCACGGTTGAAAAGTTTTTTTACGGGTTTTGCCTGAAATCTCTGCTGCCGGACTTTGTCCATAACCTTCCTTGGATTTTTCTAACAATGTAACAATACCACCTATTATTTAATATACATATAAACAATAAAAATTTAAAATACTTATCCTAAAAAGAAAAAAAAAAATGCATAGTACATTACGGTCAGGGACCGGCAAAAAATGCTCCAGTCTAAAAGTCTGATCTATTTTATACACTGAAGTGACAAAAGTCATGGGATAGCAATATGCAAATATACAGATGGCAGTAGCATCGCGTAGAACAGGTATAAATGCGCAGTGCTTTCGCAGGGCTTTCATTTGTGTTCAAGTTATTCATGTGAAGAGGTTTTGACGTGATTATGACCGCACGACGGGAATTAACAGACTTTGAACGCGGAATGTTAGTTGGAGCTAGACGCATGGGTCATGCCATTTCGGATATCGTTAGGGAATTCAACATTCCCAGGTCCACTGTGTCAAGAGTGAGCCGAGAGTATCGAATTTCAGGCATAACATCCCACCATGGACAGCGCAGTGGTCGACCGCCTGCACTTAACGACCGAGACCGGCGACGTCTGCGAAGAGTTGTAAATGCTAACAGACAAACAACACTGCGTCAAATAACCGCAGAAATCAATGTGGGACGTACGAGGGACGTGTCCGGTAGGACTGTGCGGCGAAATTTGTCTTCCTTGGGCTATGCCAGCAGAAGACCGACTCGAGTGCCTTTACTGACAGCACGACATCGCTTTCAGCGACTCTCGTGGGCACGTGAGCATATCGGTTGGTCCCTAGATGAATGGAAAACCGTGGCCTGGTCCGATGAGTCACGATTTCAGTTGGTAAGAGCTGATGGTAGGGTTCGAGTGTGGCGCAGACCCGACGAAGCCATGGACCCAAATTGTCAACAAGGCACTGTTCAAGCTGGTGGTGGCAGCATAATGGTGTGGGCTGTTTTTACATGGCATGGACTTGGTCCTCTGGTGCGACTGAACCGAACATTGACTGGAAATGGTTATGTTCAGCTACTTGGAGATCACTTGCAGCCATTCATGGACTTCATGTACCCAAACAACGATGGGATTTTTATGGATGACAATGCACCATGTCACCGGGCCACAACTGTTCGCGATTGGTTTGAAGAACATTCTGGACAATTCCAGCGAATGATCTGGCCACCTAGATCGCCCGACATGAATCCCATCGAGCATTTATGGGACATCATCGAGAGGTGTGAGTAGGTAAGAAACACCGGTTCTAGGTCAGACGGCGGGTGCAAGGGTGCAAGGAAAGTCGTGCGGGTGTCGCGCCACCCCCTGAGGGGTCTAGATGGGTTGACATTGACCTTGAGACATCCTCTAACTTGATCGTGAAAGATGATGAGGGTATTAATGAAGAAAATTAATTAAAAAATTTAATGAGTGATTTATTGTAAAAGGTGACGATGGTTTTAAAGTGATGTTTGCGGTATAAGGTAAAAAGTAGGATATTGTTTGTGAGTCATTAGGAAATTAATTAGGAGGTTAATTAAGAGGTTAATTAAGAAATTAATTAAGAAAATAATTTAAAAATTGTGAAATAAATAAGAAATCGATTGAATTTAAGAATGTGGATAGAGTATGCAAGAAATAGAGTGGTCTGACTAGGGTTCGAACCCGGTACCTTGCAGTAAAAATATTTCAGTAGTTTTCACGTGTGTGTGAGTGATTTTTATAGTATATGTCTGCACTGTTCTTTTAAAACTATGAATGCTAGTGTCCGAAAAGAATTCAATCGTTTTAATGATATTAATTAGAGAATAATAATTAAGAAAAATATTAATTAAGGATCTTCTTGTAAAAAATCGTCAATTATTTTCCGAAAAAAAGGCAATGAAAGCAAAAATTAAGTATAAAGAACGAAAGAAAGTTTAGAAACATAGATTTTGACTGAGATTCGAACGATTCAACCATTTAAATTATATAAATTTACAGAATAATAATTAATAAAGTATTAATTAAGCATTTCCTTCTAAAAGATTACGAATGTTTTATGAAAAATGACATTGAGAGTTAAAATTAAGTATAAATAATGAAAGAAAGTGTAGCAATAGAGACACCTGACTGAGATTCGAACCCGGCGCCTGTTTGAAGTGAGGAAACAGTAGTTTACAAGTACTTTAACCACTGTTCTTTAGAAATATACCTACACAGATCTTTTTAAACCTAAGAATACAAATGTTTGAGAACGACTCAACCATTTAAATAATATTAATTACAGAATAATTAAAAAATAATAATTGAAGATCTTGCAAAATTCGCTAATATTTTATGAAAAAAGATGATGTATGTGAAAATTAAGTTAAAAGATGTTTAAAATCTCAAATGTATAAGTGAAATTAAATTAGAATGAAAGACGAGAATTGTTTTTTTGAAAGATAACTAAAAAGAGTGATTAAAATTTCTTATTAATTACTTAATTGAAGAAAGTTCGTTAAAAAAATACTTTTCATCATAAAGATTTTTTTAATTGTGAATACTAACTAGCATCCATTTTAAACTGTATATATTTTTTACTAAATAGAATAAAGATCGACTTAATTCGCCAATGGTGACGTCACAATGTTTTTAGGGAAGAAGGTGACCATCCCTTTAAGCATTTTCTTAGAATCGGGGGAGATGCTATTGTACATTCAATACAAGAAAGAGGAGGAAAAATACCAGTTTTGTCGCTACCTTTAACCGTGTTTAAATTTGATTATTGTTAGACGTTTTAAAAATATAAATTCATTTCTTTCTATCTTTAGAAGAATCTTATTGATTATTTGATATACAATATGGGAATATAATAACTTTTAATAATAGACATTTTCAGTAGATTTTTACAAATCGCTACAAAAAATTCATTACAACTTCAGAAAATCAAAAGTTTTTTAGATATAATTTGTAACTTTTTCGAATAATCCTTCACATATTAGACTACACCCTTACATTTCTTTAGTGTAAACCCGTGAAATTTTACCAATAAAATCAGAAATAGGGTCGTAAAAATAAGAATTTGGCATGATTTTAAATAAATTTTAGGATATATCTACAAAAATTTTAGAGTATTTGGCGATAATTCGGATTTGGTGAGAAACACCTAGTATTAATTTCGAGTGGAGTAAAATTTTGTCACATGCTAACTTATTTTTGCGTGAGTGAAGACATCTGTTTTTTAACCTGAATTCAGTACTACATAAAAATTATTTTTTCAAGATGGATGTCAGAACAGATATTATTTTGTTAAATACATTTACTCATATATTCAATAGATCACATCTACGCAAATCAGAACTAGGGATTATAAATCAGCTTAAATTTCGAATGAATGAATTTATCAATTCAGAAATTAGCAATCAACTTTATGAAAATGTTGATATGTTATCTGATGAAAATTTTTATACCTGTTTAGATATTGTTGTAAAAGAAATGATAAAAAATGAAATTAATTGGGATAAAGTTGTAATTTACTTAGTGTTTTCAAGTGAACTTATGGCAAAGCGCTTTAAGAGATCTGGAGAGTTTATCATACTTTGGATAAAATTTTTTAATATCTTCCAGAAGTATTTAGGTAGTTGGATTATTGATAATCAAGAATGTATAAAAGTCAAAGAAGTGAAAAAATCATTTTTTCAAAGAATGTGGAGTTTTATCACTCGATCATGATATGAAAATTGTAAAAATATTATCTGCTATGTTGAATTATGTTCAGTTCAATCTGTAAAAGAACAATGTTCAAGAAAAATGTATGTATGTAATGTGAAATTCAAAGTAAATAAAGAACTTTAAATGAGAATTTTGTTTAAGAAAAAATTATTTGAAGTAAAATTCATCTTTAAAAAATAAATAAATAAAAATAAAAATAAGTTGATCAATGTAAAAAACTGAAAAATTCACTAAAAATATAAGAAACGCATTTTCACAATAATAAGATTGTAAATGTAAGATAAAATCACAAAATTACCAGCATAAGAGACTGTAGGTATTCGAAAAAAAATTATGAAGTCAACAATTTTGGTGTTAAACAGCACATCTTATTTTACAAAGTACTAAGTTTTTTAAAATCATTTAGTTTGAACTTTTTCAAACTTATACTTATAAACTGAAATTTTTGTGAATGTAAAATTTTTTACACAAAGTATTTTAGAAAAAATACCATCTCAGAAATTAACTAACTTATTTTTAGAATAAAAATATAAGAAACTTATTTTTACTAAAATATTTTTGTACAAAGTATTTTAGAAATTTAGATAACTTGTTCTTGAATAAAAATATAAGAAACTTATTTTCACAATAATAAGATTATAAATGTAAGATAAAATCACAAAATTACCAGCTTAAGAGGTTGTAGGTATTCGAAAAAATCACGAAGTCAACAATTTTGGTGTTAACAACACATCTTATTTTACAAAGTGCTAAGTTTTTTAGTCATTTAGTTCGAAGTTTTTCAGACATATGCTTATAAACTGAAATTTTTTGTAAATGAAAAATTTTTTACACAAAGTATTTCAGAAAAAAATATCATCTCAGAAATTAATTAACTTATTTTTAGAATAAAAATATATGAAACTTATTTTTTCTAATGATAAGAATGAAAATGTGAGATAAAAACTCATTCTTACCAATTTAAGAGACTGTAAGTATTTTAAAAATTATGAAGTATGCAATTTTAATGTTTCACATGTGTTAATAACGCATCTTATTTTACAAAGCACTAAGTTTTTAAAAGTCATTTGGTTTGAAGTTTTTCACACATATGCTTATAAATGAAATTTTCGTAAATGAAAAATTTTTACACAAATTATTTTAATACAAATTCTATCTCAGAAAAATTAACTTTTTCTTTTTAGGTTGAAAATGTAAGATAAAAATCTAACACTTATCGAATTTAGAAGCTACAGATGTATGATGAAATCATGAACTTGAAACTTTAAGTATTAACAACCTACCTTCTTTGAAAATACTAAACCACAAGTTTCGACAAATCTATAATCAACTGTTAAAAAACATAGAATATTTTTTTCCCTAAAATGTTTAACGTAGATGCTACATCCATAAAAATACAGAGTGAAAGTGTACAAATTATCTGTTTAGACATGTTGATAAACTAGAATTTTCCACAAGATTCGAGTATTATAGCAAGGTATGGGATAATATTTGGCTAAATTTCCACTAATATTGGAGATAGTTATAAAAATTTGGCATGAAATAAGAGAATTTGCCGTAAATTCTTAAGTAAAACTGATGAACGAAGAAAAAATTTGAATTAGTTACATTCTTTTCTCGCTGTAGAGTTGTCTAAATTCTCATACTTAGTAGTTTTTAAAGTCTTACTTTTAGAGTGATTTTTTACACTTCGCTAAACTGAAGTACAAAATGAATAATACTTTAACGTCCGAGGAGACACACGTTTCCGTTCAACAAACCCCTTCATCAGGTTTTGAGGATGAGAAGTTATCTAAACTTTTTATTTGTCCAACTTGTAAGAAGCCATTTTTAAAAAAATCCTATCTTACTAGACATGTCAAGGTTCACAATGATATTAAACCTAATATTTGTTACGTGTGTGAGAAAGGATTTGTTACTTTACATCGTTTAAAAAGACATATGGAAACCCATAGAAAAATTTCCATAAGATACAAAAGTGAATATTGTATTGAAAATTTCAATCGCAAGTGTGATTTATTTAAACATAAGAGATTATTTCATCAAAAAGTCTTACCTGAACATCTATGTATTATTTGTAAAGATGCTTTTAAACACAAGTATGAATTAGAAAAACACAAGAGGGTGCATTATCGTAAACCTGAGTATCTATGTGAGGAATGTTCTATAACCTTTCCAACTAAACATGCTTTTTCAAACCATAAGCGAAAAAGTCATAAAAAGACTTTACATACATACTGTTGTGACGAATGTACTGATACTTTTTCAAACAGACGACATTTTTTAAAACATAAAAGAAATATGCATAAAAAATCTTCAATGCAAACTAGATGTGATGAATGCAGTGAAACTTTTCAGTGTAAGTATGAATTATTGCAACATAAGAGAAAGAATCATCTTAAAGACTTTAACATACGTAGAAATTGTAATGATCGAAGCACTAACAATGAATTATCAACAGTTAATAATGACAGTGAGAATCTGGACTTGTTAAATTTTTTGGATAATTTTCACATTGAATGTGCGAATGGTGTTTTTGACTTACATTCCAACAACTTTCAGAATGAAAATATAGACTTAGACTTAAAAAATTTTTTGAACAATTCGAATGTGGAATATACAAGTGGAAATAATATTGATGATTTATCTGCCAAAGATGAAAATAAGGACTTAAATAATTTTAACCTGATACAAACTGATTTACCTCTAGTAAACTATGACAATGAAAGTCTGGACTTGTTAAATTTTTCGTATAACTTTAATCCCAAGTGCTTGAATATTTTTTCTGCTAACGACGAAAATATGAATTCGAATAATTTTAGTGCGAAGGAAAATGAGTTGGTGGCAGATAACTTTAACAATGAAAATCTAGACTTGCTAAATTTTTTGAATAACTTTAATACTGAATGTATGAACGATATCCCAACAATATAGATTTGCTGTCTTGTATTATTGTGAATGAATTTCAAATAAAAAGATTTCAATGAAAATGATTTGTTTTAATTTTTATTAAAAAATCATCTTTTTTATAATATTTTCTATTAGAATACAAACTGAAGTGTCATCTCTTTTAAAATAAAAACATGTAAAAAGTTTACTTGTGTATTAACGATATACTTTTTCATTACTGTAGTAGAATTGATTGAGTATAATATTTAAACACTAAGTAAAAATTATGCACAATAGTAGTTTTATAAACTATCAAACTTACATCGAAGAAGAAAAAACTTGTAAAATTGTTTTTCCACTCAACTGTAAAGTACTTGTGAAAATCTTAAATGAATTTATCTTATTAACAATTTTCCTGAAAAACTAGCTTATAGAAATTTTAGATATAATTATGAAGTTAGTATTTTACTAAGTATCACGTTTGAATCTTACTTTGAATATACATCATCAAAGTGTTTTATTCTTTAACTAAAATCACAATCTCTATTCCAAAGAGTGTAAAAATAATGTTATAGTAACAACTTAAACTTTTATATATAGATACTTTCACGATTGTATTTTAACTTTTTTTATTTTTTAGAATACAGAAAATATTTTGTAAGAATTGTGAAAGCTTAATTTTAGAAGTTTGTGAAATTTCACAAATTTTTTTTAAACATTTTTGTCAAATGTTTTCTTTATGTCACATCACTTAAAAAAATTTAACTGTTTTTAACAGAATTGCTAACACAAAACATTAAGTTAGAAAATTTATAGATAAAACTTATAAGATACGAAAAACCATATGTGAAGTAATAACAAAAGGTGTATATACTTTCAAGTTTAGACATGGTTCAACAAGCTTGAGGAGACACTAAAACCTGTAGCTGACGTCATAACCCCTGTAGCGTAACTTTTCCCTTACTACTACGTCACAAATGTATAATTTAACAAAAAGTACTTATGTCACCCCACAATTCCTGTCTTGTATTATTTTACTTTGTGTATAAAATCAATGATCTATAAAAAAGCTTTGTCGTTTTTATACACTTTGAAGTAAAAATTTTCTCCAAAAACATCAAATTATATTTCGCAAGTATGAATTGATATGTATTTGTTTTAAATATCTCTAAGTTACATTATACCAAAGTATAATTTCTAATATTTAAACAATTCTCACTTTACAAAAATTAACTTGTATGCATTTCTAGATCTTTAATAAAAATCTTTAATTTTTTTATCTCAAAGACTTTAAACTATTCGAGATATGTGTAGCTTAAGTGCAATCCAATACTATTTGCATAACAATGTGGAATATCATATGTTAAGAAAATCTTAAATTTTGAATATTTTTCAGCTATTAAACGAAAAATTGTGTAAAATTTACTAAGTGTTTCAATAAAGAAGAGAATTACACTAAAAAGTTTTGACAAGAAATACTAAATTCACTAAGTTACATTCGTGGACATAAACACACAATATAAGAGAAATCTTTAAAACATTATTGCAAAAACAAATTAAAAAATAAAAATAAATAATAAATAAATAAATAAATAAATAAGTAAAAAATTGTTAATTTTAGACAATTTTTCGTTTAATAACTGAAAAATATTCAAAATTTAAGATTTTCTTAACATATGATATTCCACATTGTTATGCAAATAGTATTGGATTGCACTTAAGCTGCACATATCTCGAATAGTTTAAAGTCTTTGAGATAAAAAAATTAAAGATTTTTATTAAAGACCTAGAAATGCATACAAGTTAATTTTTGTAAAGTGAGAATTGTTTAAATATTAGAAATTATACTTTGGTATAATGTAACTTAGAGATATTTAAAACAAATACATATCAATTCATACTTGCGAAATATAATTTGATGTTTTTGGAGAAAATTTTTACTTCAAAGTGTATAAAAACGACAAAGCTTTTTTATAGATCATTGATTTTATACACAAAGTAAAATAATACAAGACAGGAATTGGGGGGTGACATAAGTACTTTTTGTTAAATTATACATTTGTGACGTAGTAGTAAGGGAAAAGTTACGCTACAGGGGTTATGACGTCAGCTACAGGTTTTAGTGTCTCCTCAAGCTTGTTGAACCATGTCTAAACTTGAAAGTATATACACCTTTTGTTATTACTTCACATATGGTTTTTCGTATCTTATAAGTTTTATCTATAAATTTTCTAACTTAATGTTTTGTGTTAGCAATTCTGTTAAAAACAGTTAAATTTTTTTAAGTGATGTGACATAAAGAAAACATTTGACAAAAATGTTTAAAAAAAATTTGTGAAATTTCACAAACTTCTAAAATTAAGCTTTCACAATTCTTACAAAATATTTTCTGTATTCTAAAAAATAAAAAAAGTTAAAATACAATCGTGAAAGTATCTATATATAAAAGTTTAAGTTGTTACTATAACATTATTTTTACACTCTTTGGAATAGAGATTGTGATTTTAGTTAAAGAATAAAACACTTTGATGATGTATATTCAAAGTAAGATTCAAACGTGATACTTAGTAAAATACTAACTTCATAATTATATCTAAAATTTCTATAAGCTAGTTTTTCAGGAAAATTGTTAATAAGATAAATTCATTTAAGATTTTCACAAGTACTTTACAGTTGAGTGGAAAAACAATTTTACAAGTTTTTTCTTCTTCGATGTAAGTTTGATAGTTTATAAAACTACTATTGTGCATAATTTTTACTTAGTGTTTAAATATTATACTCAATCAATTCTACTACAGTAATGAAAAAGTATATCGTTAATACACAAGTAAACTTTTTACATGTTTTTATTTTAAAAGAGATGACACTTCAGTTTGTATTCTAATAGAAAATATTATAAAAAAGATGATTTTGTAATAAAAATTAAAACAAATCATTTTCATTGAAATCTTTTTATTTGAAATTCATTCACAATAATACAAGACAGCAAATCTATATTGTTGGGATATCGTTCATACATTCAGTATTAAAGTTATTCAAAAAATTTAGCAAGTCTAGATTTTCATTGTTAAAGTTATCTGTCACCAACTCATTTTCCTTCGCACTAAAATTATTCGAATTCATATTTTCGTCGTTAGCAGAAAAAATATTCAAGCACTTGGGATTAAAGTTATACGAAAAATTTAACAAGTCCAGACTTTCATTGTCATAGTTTACTAGAGGTAAATCAGTTTGTATCAGGTTAAAATTATTTAAGTCCTTATTTTCATCTTTGGCAGATAAATCATCAATATTATTTCCACTTGTATATTCCACATTCGAATTGTTCAAAAAATTTTTTAAGTCTAAGTCTATATTTTCATTCTGAAAGTTGTTGGAATGTAAGTCAAAAACACCATTCGCACATTCAATGTGAAAATTATCCAAAAAATTTAACAAGTCCAGATTCTCACTGTCATTATTAACTGTTGATAATTCATTGTTAGTGCTTCGATCATTACAATTTCTACGTATGTTAAAGTCTTTAAGATGATTCTTTCTCTTATGTTGCAATAATTCATACTTACACTGAAAAGTTTCACTGCATTCATCACATCTAGTTTGCATTAAAGATTTTTTATGCATATTTCTTTTATGTTTTAAAAAATGTCGTCTGTTTGAAAAAGTATCAGTACATTCGTCACAACAGTATGTATGTAAAGTCTTTTTATGACTTTTTCGCTTATGGTTTGAAAAAGCATGTTTTGTTGTAAAGGTTATAGAACATTCCTCACATAGATACTCAGGTTTACGATAATGCACCCTCTTGTGTTTTTCCAATTCATACTTGTGTTTAAAAGCATCTTTACAAATAATACATAGATGTTCAGGTAAGACTTTTTGACGAAATAATCTCTTATGTTTAAATAAATCACACTTGCGATTGAAATTTTCAATACAATATTCACATTTGTATCTTATGGAAATTTTTCTATGGGTTTCCATATGTCTTTTTAAACGATGTAAAGTAACAAATCCTTTCTCACACACGTAACAAATATTAGGTTTAATATCATTGTGAACCTTGACATGTCTAGTAAGATAGGATTTTTTAAAAAATGGCTTCTTACAAGTTGGACAAATAAAAAGTTTAGATAACTTCTCATCCTCAAAACCTGATGAAGGGGTTTGTTGAACGGAAACGTGTGTCTCCTCGGACGTTAAAGTATTATTCATTTTGTACTTCAGTTTAGCGAAGTGTAAAAAATCACTCTAAAAGTAAGACTTTAAAAACTACTAAGTATGAGAACTTAGACAACTCTACAGCGAGAAAAGAATGTAACTAATTCAAATTTTTTCTTCGTTCATCAGTTTTACTTAAGAATTTACGGCAAATTCTCTTATTTCATGCCAAATTTTTATAACTATCGCCAATATTAGTGGAAATTTAGCCAAATATTATCCCATACCTTGCTATAATACTCGAATCTTGTGGAAAATTCTAGTTTATCAACATGTCTAAACAGATAATTTGTACACTTTCACTCTGTATTTTTATGGATGTAGCATCTACGTTAAACATTTTAGGGAAAAAAATATTCTATGTTTTTTAACAGTTGATTATAGATTTGTCGATACTTGTGGTTTAGTATTTTCAAAGAAGGTAGGTTGTTAATACTTAAAGTTTCAAGTTCATGATTTCATCATACATCTGTAGCTTCTAAATTCGATAAGTGTTAGATTTTTATCTTACATTTTCAACCTAAAAAGAAAAAGTTAATTTTTCTGAGATAGAATTTGTATTAAAATAATTTGTGTAAAAATTTTTCATTTACGAAAATTTCATTTATAAGCATATGTGTGAAAAACTTCAAACCAAATGACTTTTAAAAACTTAGTGCTTTGTAAAATAAGATGCGTTATTAACACATGTGAAACATTAAAATTGCATACTTCATAATTTTTAAAATACTTACAGTCTCTTAAATTGGTAAGAATGAGTTTTTATCTCACATTTTCATTCTTATCATTAGAAAAAATAAGTTTCATATATTTTTATTCTAAAAATAAGTTAATTAATTTCTGAGATGATATTTTTTTCTGAAATACTTTGTGTAAAAAATTTTTCATTTACAAAAAATTTCAGTTTATAAGCATATGTCTGAAAAACTTCGAACTAAATGACTAAAAAACTTAGCACTTTGTAAAATAAGATGTGTTGTTAACACCAAAATTGTTGACTTCGTGATTTTTTCGAATACCTACAACCTCTTAAGCTGGTAATTTTGTGATTTTATCTTACATTTATAATCTTATTATTGTGAAAATAAGTTTCTTATATTTTTATTCAAGAACAAGTTATCTAAATTTCTAAAATACTTTGTACAAAAATATTTTAGTAAAAATAAGTTTCTTATATTTTTATTCTAAAAATAAGTTAGTTAATTTCTGAGATGATATTTTTTCTAAAATACTTTGTGTAAAAAATTTTACATTCACAAAAATTTCAGTTTATAAGTATAAGTTTGAAAAACTTCAAACTAAATGACTTTAAAAAAACTTAGTACTTTGTAAAATAAGACGCGTTATTAACACGTGTGAAACATTAAAATTCCATACTTCATGATTTTTCAAATACTTGCGGTCTCTTAAATTGTTAAGAATGAGATTTTACCTTACATTTTCATTCTTATCATTAGTAAAAATAAGTTTCTTATATTTTTATTCTAAAAATAAGTTAGTTAATTTCTGAGATGGTATTTTTTCTAAAATACTTTGTGTAAAAAATTTTACATTCACAAAAATTTCAGTTTATAAGTATAAGTTTGAAAAAGTTCAAACTAAATGATTTTAAAAAACTTAGTACTTTGTAAAATAAGATGTGCTGTTTAACACCAAAATTGTTGACTTCATAATTTTTTTTCGAATACCTACAGTCTCTTATGCTGGTAATTTTGTGATTTTATCTTACATTTACAATCTTATTATTGTGAAAATGCGTTTCCTATATTTTTAGTGAATTTTTCAGTTTTTTACATTGATCAACTTATTTTTATTTTTATTTATTTATTTTTTAAAGATGAATTTTACTTCAAATAATTTTTTCTTAAACAAAATTCCCATTTAAAGTTCTTTATTTACTTTGAATTTCACATTACATACATACATTTTTCTTGAACATTGTTCTTTTACAGATTGAACTGAACATAATTCAACATAGCAGATAATATTTTTACAATTTTCATATCATGATCGAGTGATAAAACTCCACATTCTTTGAAAAAATGATTTTTTCACTTCTTTGACTTTTATACATTCTTGATTATCAATAATCCAACTACCTAAATACTTCTGGAAGATATTAAAAAATTTTATCCAAAGTATGATAAACTCTCCAGATCTCTTAAAGCGCTTTGCCATAAGTTCACTTGAAAACACTAAGTAAATTACAACTTTATCCCAATGAATTTCATTTTTTATCATTTCTTTTACAACAATGTCTAAACAGGTATAAAAATTTTCATCAGATAACATATCAACATTTTCATAAAGTTGATTGCTAATTTCTGAATTGATAAATTCATTCATTCGAAATTTAAGCTGATTTATAATCCCTAGTTCTGATTTGCGTAGATGTGATCTATTGAATATATGAGTAAATGTATTTAACAAAATAATATCTGTTCTGACATCCATCTTGAAAAAAAAAATTTTATGTAGTACTGAATTCAGGTTAAAAAACAGATGTCTTCACTTACGCAAAAATAAGTTAGCATGTGACAAAATTTTACTCCACTCGAAATTAATACTAGGTGTTTCTCACCAAATCCGAATTATCGCCAAATACTCTAAAATTTTTGTAGATATATCCTAAAATTTATTTAAAATCATGCCAAATTCTTATTTTTACGACCCTATTTCTGATTTTATTGGTAAAATTTCACGGGTTTACACTAAAGAAATGTAAGGGTGTAGTCTAATATGTGAAGGATTATTCGAAAAAGTTACAAATTATATCTAAAAAACTTTTGATTTTCTGAAGTTGTAATGAATTTTTTGTAGCGATTTGTAAAAATCTACTGAAAATGTCTATTATTAAAAGTTATTATATTCCCATATTGTATATCAAATAATCAATAAGATTCTTCTAAAGATAGAAAGAAATGAATTTATATTTTTAAAACGTCTAACAATAATCAAATTTAAACACGGTTAAAGGTAGCGACAAAACTGGTATTTTTCCTCCTCTTTCTTGTATTGAATGTACAATAGCATCTCCCCCGATTCTAAGAAAATGCTTAAAGGGATGGTCACCTTCTTCCCTAAAAACATTGTGACGTCACCATTGGCGAATTAAGTCGATCTTTATTCTATTTAGTAAAAAATATATACAGTTTAAAATGGATGCTAGTTAGTATTCACAATTAAAAAAATCTTTATGATGAAAAGTATTTTTTTAACGAACTTTCTTCAATTAAGTAATTAATAAGAAATTTTAATCACTCTTTTTAGTTATCTTTCAAAAAAACAATTCTCGTCTTTCATTCTAATTTAATTTCACTTATACATTTGAGATTTTAAACATCTTTTAACTTAATTTTCACATACATCATCTTTTTTCATAAAATATTAGCGAATTTTGCAAGATCTTCAATTATTATTTTTTAATTATTCTGTAATTAATATTATTTAAATGGTTGAGTCGTTCTCAAACATTTGTATTCTTAGGTTTAAAAAGATCTGTGTAGGTATATTTCTAAAGAACAGTGGTTAAAGTACTTGTAAACTACTGTTTCCTCACTTCAAACAGGCGCCGGGTTCGAATCTCAGTCAGGTGTCTCTATTGCTACACTTTCTTTCATTATTTATACTTAATTTTAACTCTCAATGTCATTTTTCATAAAACATTCGTAATCTTTTAGAAGGAAATGCTTAATTAATACTTTATTAATTATTATTCTGTAAATTTATATAATTTAAATGGTTGAATCGTTCGAATCTCAGTCAAAATCTATGTTTCTAAACTTTCTTTCGTTCTTTATACTTAATTTTTGCTTTCATTGCCTTTTTTTCGGAAAATAATTGACGATTTTTTACAAGAAGATCCTTAATTAATATTTTTCTTAATTATTATTCTCTAATTAATATCATTAAAACGATTGAATTCTTTTCGGACACTAGCATTCATAGTTTAAAAAGAACAGTGCAGACATATACTATAAAAATCACTCACACACACGTGAAAACTACTGAAATATTTTTACTGCAAGGTACCGGGTTCGAACCCTAGTCAGACCACTCTATTTCTTGCATACTCTATCCACATTCTTAAATTCAATCGATTTCTTATTTATTTCACAATTTTTAAATTATTTTCTTAATTAATTTCTTAATTAACCTCTTAATTAACCTCCTAATTAATTTCCTAATGACTCACAAACAATATCCTACTTTTTACCTTATACCGCAAACATCACTTTAAAACCATCGTCACCTTTTACAATAAATCACTCATTAAATTTTTTAATTAATTTTCTTCATTAATACCCTCATCATCTTTCACGATCAAGTTAGAGGATGTCTCAAGGTCAATGTCAACCCATCTAGACCCCTCAGGGGGTGGCGCGACACCCGCACGACTTTCCTTGCACCCTTGCACCCGCCGTCTGACCTAGAACCGGTGTTTCTTACCTACTGGTGTGTTCGTGCCCAAAATCCTGCACCATCAACACTTTCACAATTATGGACGGCTATAGAGACAGCATGGCTCAATATTCCTGTAGAAGACTTCCAACGACTTGTTGAGTCCATGCCACGTCGAGTTGCTGCACTTCGCCGGGCGAAAGGAGGACCGACACGATATTAAGAGGTATCCCATGACTTTTGTCACTTCAGTGTATTTCTCTCGTCCTTCACACCCTAAATAAATGAAATATGTTAAATTGATTTAATAATTTATGCACAAAAGTTTAGTTTGACTTGTGTGTGGCATAAAAAAGGCATAAGATTATATTTTAAAATTACATCAGAATTATGTACATGAAAGGTATTATTTTATTTTCACAGAAGGACACTTTATTACATATGTACTCTAGGTTCCAAAAAGTTGTAATGGAATTTTGTTACACAAAGCAAATTTCTCCATATCTGAATTATATGAGAAATATATGATAAAATAACAAAAATGATTCTTCATAAATGAATGACACAATTAAGTACTGTTGAAAAAATTCTATAAATTAAAATTCCAACGGTAAAAGTAATTTCTTTTGTCCGTATTTCTATGAATTATCCAGCATTTATAAGGCACACTAAAAATTATTACTTTTTCTATATTCAAGAAAGAAATCATTGGATTCGTAAATTTCACAAGTTGTGAGATCTTCTGAAAACGAGTTGATCTTTTTTAGAAAATGTCTACCTGTGTGTATGATAAAAAATATTGCTTTCCGTCTCTATCTCGACATATATTGCCCAAAATTTCTATGCTAATAACCAAAATATATTCTATATTCTAATTCCTAAAAAGTTATATTTAGTTGCATTTTGATATTATTGGTGTTTATCAACTTTTGGTGAGCATCACTCAAATGATGGCGCTGTGGTCTTGTTTTATTTTAATTTCTATTATAGCATCATAGGACAAAATTTCCTAATAAATGTACATGATGAGGATTTTTTGTAACCGGTCAGTGTAATATATATATATATATATATATATATATAATTAACTAGGATAAAACTTCTGTATATATAACGCCACAAGGTGTGGGTGCGGGTGCGCGGCGTAAATTTTAAAAATAGCTATTTTTTAAAAGAGTATCTAATAGTTACGCCATGCATTTGTAATAATTTGAAACAAAGTTTCGAGCTTCTTTCTTCCTTTTTTTTTCTTCTTTCTTTTTTTTCATAAAAAAGAAAGAAAGAATTAATATTTTTATGATGTCGTTCATAGAACACAAAATTGAGATTTTCAGTATCTAATAGTTACGCCATGCATTTGTAATAATTTGAAACAAAGTTTCGAGCTTCTTTCTTTCTTTTCTTTTCTTTTTTTTCCTTTCTTTCTTTCTTTCTTTCTTTTTTTTTTCATAAAAAAGAAAGAAAGAATCAATATTTTTATGATGTCGTCCATAGAACACAGAATTGAGATTTTTTGACGTAAAGTGTTACACTTTTCTGAACTGAAAATCGTCTTCACTCACCATGGAAAATAATTTTGATAAATAACAATTTTAATAAATTATTAAACTTCGTAATTTTGTATACAATAATATAGAAGTTTCGTGAAACCACAACATTGTACATTTTGCTGTTGTAATTTCCGAGAAACTATGGACATTTCTTTTAAAACGTTGCATAAGATTCAGCAAAAAAGGAACTTGTGAGAGAAGATGCTCATCTTGATCTAGAAGGATATTCATCTTAGAAGTTACTATTATTCAACTTTATCTCCACCAACATGCCTAGATGTTATCATTTGCGTTCATTACTTAACAAGTCGTCATTTATTTTAGGCGTCAGATCATTCATAAAAGTAATAAATGGTGTAAATTGAAAATATAGTGCAATGCTTCTTAACCTTGTGTAACAGAATACTTTCTTATCTGAAAATTTGAAAAATCTATTCATAGTCATACTTTCTATGATTGCTAAATATGAAATAACTAAGTATGTTAAAAAATAAAAATAAAATAAAATAAATAAATAAAGGAATTCGCTTTAATGTTATAGTAGTTTTTGTAGTATTTTTCGTAAATTGCTGTCTTAGAATAATTAAAATTTGCATTCATATTCAATAAAATACAACAAAATTAAATACACTGATATTTATTGTTTTTATTATTATTATTATTACTATTATTTAATAACATACAATTTTTAAAAAATGTTTTTACTTTATTTCTTTATTATTATTTTGTAATTTATGATTTTTATTTATAATCATTTTTTTGTTTAATTATTTATTTGAATGTTTGTTTACTTATTTATTTACTTATTTATTAATTTAAGGATTTATTGTTTCATTTAAATATTTCCTACCTAACTCATTTTTAATTGTGCACCTCGATTTTACAATATTATAGTTTTATAGTATATTCTAAACATATTTGCGTATTGCTATGGAAATTTATTGATAAGATATTTTTTTAAATATTTTTTATATTTTAATATTAAAAAATTGCATTAAATCAGAATATTCAGATATAAAATAATAATAATAATAATAACAACAACTTTCCAATAAATCTGCCAATGCCTAAATATGTTTAGAATACGTTATAAAATCGAGGGGGAAAGAAAATGAAAAATTGGTTAGCAGTGACCAATTAAAATTTTTTTTAATTCTATTTCGAAATTTAAATAGTTCTCGATAAATTTTATTATTAATTAAGATTACTCCATTTTAATGCAAACTTTTATACTTCTAAAATTATACTTTACGAAAGAAAAAAAAGTATATATATATATATATATATATATATATATATATTTACGTTTATTTTCCCCTTAAAGTGATTTGTTAAATCAGCTATAGAAATAATGCAAAATGAGATAAAATATACGTTCCCTATACATCGTAAAGAAAAAAAAAAAAAAAAAAAAAACGAAAAGAAAGAAATTTCGGAATATCCCTAGGGAAGTTTTTGCAATTAGTTGTCCAATACTTACAAGTATATTAATAAAAGAAATATTAATAAGTAATATTTCTTGATTATGTCAGTAATAATCGAACATATCTTAAAAATAATACTAAAATCTTGGAATAAGGAACGTTTTATGAAGAAAAACCTATTATTATCAGGAACTAGTTCCAAATTTGTTAAAGCCATGAACATTTATTAGCTTAAAACTAACACTGTAATTTTACTTAGCTTGAAACTTTCGTTTAGCTTAAAACTAACACTGTAATTTTACTTAGCTTGAAACTTTCGTTTAGCTTAAAACTTATTTTGTTCCGTTTTTTTTTTTTTTTTTTTTTTTTTTTTTTTATGAAATTATCTCTAAATCTTATTTTTTACAAAACACTCGGAAAAATATTTTTGAGGCTTGAAAATTACAATATGAGAGCTAAATTCAAATTAACCATTTAAAGATAAATTTTAGTAAATTTTAATTTATTATAAATTTATAAATACTTTAAATATTGGGTTTTAGAATAGCACAGAATCAGATTTTGAGCAAAAATATAATACTAATTTTGTTTTGGAGAGAAGTTTTTTATTTATACTTTACATGTGTAAAGCAAGCTTCATAAAAATTACCGACGCATGAAATGAGTAATATCTATAGCTTAGAACCGTTCCGATGTAATCAGCTTTGGGAGCTACAATGCCACAGATGTTATACTTGAAACTATACATGAGTCGGGGTTTCTATGCAACTTGCGTTTAATTTAAAAGATTTAAAAATCATTACTTCTCGTATACAATTATATTATATTTTAATTACAGTAAAAATTGAGACAATACACATTAAAACATACAATTAAATATTAAAATACACACAACATAAATTTAAACGTTTCGAGCCTTATTTTAGGCTCCTCATCAGTAAAGAACATCAAAAGTAAACGCTGAGATGAACAATATATTTCCTCTACCAATAGATTACCTGTTGTTCATCTCAGCATTTACTTTTGAAGTTTTTTACTGATGAGGAGTATAAAATAAGGTTCGAAACGTTTAAATTTATGTTGTGTGAATTTTAATATTTTAATTGTATGTTTTAATGTATATTGTCTCTATTTTTACTGTAATTAAAATATAATATAATTGTACTAGACGTAATGATTTTTAAATATTTTAAATATAAATATGAATCATCAATTTGTAAACGTTTGAGTTTATGTTTAAGGATTTCTTCGAAAATTGTACGCCTGATTTGTCAAAAAGAGTTTCTCCTGAAGTGTAAAAAAGCTCAAGTTATCCTAGTTTCCTTTAAACTACTTGTGAATTCTGATTTTGGGTAGAGGATATCTATTGTTCATCTCAGCGTTTACTTTTGATGTTTTTTACTGATGAGGAGCCTAAAATACGGCTCGAAACGTTTAAATTTATGTTGCGTGTATTTTAATATTTTATTTTAATATTTTATTTGTATATTTTAATTTGTATTGACTCGAATTTTATTTTTTTTAATTATTAAATAAGTAGTATTTTAAAGAGAATTTCATTAAACATAGCTATGAATCACCCTCCGCTTAAATCACCATTCTAATTATTAAAAAATAAATAAATAAATCCGTATTGAAATTATTTTATACGTTTGGAATCAACAATGAAAAGGCAGATAAAGAATTCAAACTCTTTTAACACCTTTCTCTTTGCATCTTTGCATCAGGGGTTAATAAAGCACGTTTGTTTCTAAACCAAACTTTTTTTACAAGATATTATTCAGTTTTTTTTTTTTTTTTTTTTTTTTTAAATACAGAACTTCATTTTTAATATCATTGTTATTTTGTTCATCTGCCATTCTTAATTCACTGTTAATTTCATTTTAAAACTTCATTTATAAATCGTTCGTTGAAATCTTTTAACTGTTGTGCATTTTGCAATTTTAAAAATGAAGAAAATTATTTTCTTTTAATAATCGTTATGCTTTAAATGTTGATTCTTAATCTGTAATTTAAGTATTACTTAAAGCATTCGTAAATATTGTATATACAATTATTATTATTACCATTATTATTATTATTATTATTATTATTTAAGTAATAATTTAGAAAGCATTCCAAATAAAGCTTTAAAAAGGTTATATTGAAATGTCTCTTTGAATTGACATTACTATGCACCTAATACCTACATGATTTCGACAAAGCTACTTGATTTGTTTTAGAGTTTTCAATTATTTTGTCCAACTAATATTTTGTTATTCGGTGACCATGTGAAATATTCGTGAATAGGAACATTGATAGTATCAGAAATTAAAAATTAAAAGTATAATAATAATTGTTACCTTTCGTAGAAAGATTTTTTTCTTTTTTAATGCGAATGTTTTATTTGGATGTAAATGGTTATAAACATTAACATTTAGCTCCACTCTTCAGAAATACCAGAAATAATCAGAATAAATATTCAGAAATATTTCATACTTTTATTGCATATTTCGAATCAGCATATATCTATATATATAATAATAATAATAATTATTATTATTAAAAATAAAAACAAAAATACTTTTTTTTTTTTCGAATGAATACATAGTAAAATAAAAATATTTAAAACATTCTGATTAAGAATTAGTCAATTACTTAGAAACAAACAGCATGTCTAATTGTTACCTATAAGTTTATTATGTATTTTGGAATATAATTTAAATTCTGTGGTCAATTTTTTTAATAATTTACGTGTTAATAATAAATGTGTTTTTTCCCCTTTGCGCTCAGGATATCTCTGAAATTATTTAATATTTTTTCTTGAAATTTTTACAGATTATGTAACATATCAGATCCTTCAAACGGAACCTAAATTTGTTCAAATTTAGGTTAGAAATCTATATCATTATATAAAGCGCAAAAAATTGTTTGTTTGTGGAGGGTAATCTCTGAAATTACTGAACCGATTTAAAAACTTCTTTCACTGACCGAAAGCTACAGTATGCCATATTGTTATAGGCTATATTTAATTTTGATAAAATAAATTTTAGTTTAAAATCTGAGCATTTTAATTAAAATCCCCATAGAAGCCGTAATAGAAATGGAAATAATGAAATATTAAAAAAATTAGCTGCTGCCAACATAAAAGAAGCATTTACATATTCATTTCGTTTTTAAAATATCTTGACGTGAAAAGAAAAGAAATATATTTGCACGTGCATTAAATTGAAATTCATATAAAGCTTTTTTAATTGTTAAACTTACACGTTAAATCTGACGTCATTATAGAATTAAAAGTGTTTATTTTTCTAATAATTTAATTTGATATGATATGATATAATATCTAAGCATCAATGTTTAAACCACGGAGTCTTTATTACTCCGTGGTTTAAACTGATGTGTGTAAACGAAATTGGAATTTAAAAATAAATAAATAAATAAAATAAAATAAAATGAGAAATTCTATTTTATAATATTATTTATTTTAATTTATAATTGTTGCCAAAAAGATTTACGAATTAATTTATTTTTAGACATATAATAAAATATATTTTCACGCGAACAATAATATAAAAAGTGAACTGGATTTTTTGTAAAAAAATAATAAAGATCGAGGAAAATTATTTCCCCATTTTAATCCCCATATTTGGATATAGATATGTATTAGTTATCATGTGCATCCGTTAGATTAAATTGTTTTTGTTGTAAAATTGATAAAATTGGAATTTTAAATTTCAAAACTCTAGAAAAAAAAATGGCAAATTTCCATATTCGATTGAAAACATAAACATTTCATTTCAAAGGATGATATTTACACAATAAACATCCAACTAATAAACTAATTAAAAGGGAAAGGATAAATATTCTATCATAATTTGAAGTCAAATTTGTTTTCAAATGTCTAAATAAAGTATCTGATATAATATACTAATATGTTGCAGCGGAATAGATTTGATATCCGTCATCCTTGGCAGAAAAAAAAAAATATCGCCAAATTATCTGGCGAATATAATTTAATTCCTTTCAAAAATCATGGTTATTTTAAAAACTTACATTAAGAGTGTAACGAATAATATGAAACAATATTTCGTATACAATACATATTACGAAAATATACATCTGACATGCATATTTTCGTATTACGTTTTTGATCGCCAAATACAAAAAACGCCAAGGGTGACAGTTTTGAAATTTAAAATTAAAATTTTGTCAATTTGACAGCAAAATAACTCAATCTAACGCATGCATACAATAACTAATACATATCTATACCCAAATATGAGGATTAAAATCGGGAAATAATTCTTCTAGAATTTTAATAAAAAAAAAAAATCCAATGAGCGATTAACATGGAAAATCTTTTTCTTGCATCCACGGGCGGTCAGTGATGTCATACTTCGCTTGCGTATTGAGATGTTTAAATTTATTTGGCGACTATTTTAGCAACTAACAGTTATGGCAAGTAGCTCAATATACATAGCGCATACAGCCATTACTGAAATGTAAATAGCATTTAATTATTTGAGTTACATTATGTTGACTGGAAACCTATTTAATATACCTATGCTCTATAGCTATACTAATATAAAAAAAAGAAAGGTTTATATGCATATGTAGAGAACGATCGCTAGAACTAAAAAGCCGATTTTTTTTTTTTTTTTTTTTCTTTCAATAATCAAAAGTTACACTGTCTCTCTCTAAGTGCTAGAAGCTATAATAAATTTTGGTAAAATAAATTTTTAATTAAAATTTTCAATATTTTAATTGAAAACAAAGCATAGATTTGATAGCTATCGTCATTGGCGATTTTTGTATTTGGCGATCGAAAACGTAATACGAAAATCTGTATATTATCGTAGTAAATACGAGATGTATGTGTTTACTTCAATTACCCTACTACCGTAGGTAGTGGAAGTATTGTATAGGTTTTGGCAATTGGTCAGTGTGTGTGTATATGTGCACGTGTGTGTGTAATCTTCTGGCTGTCATATCTCCAAAACTAATAAAAATAGAACTACTAAACTTCACAAGTGATTCAGGTCTGGTGTACAGATAAATTTTCCAAATTTTCGTGAAAATTGAAAAACCGGAATTGGGTCATCGAAAACCAGAAATGGGACCCTAAGCCCATATTCAAAAACACCTCTAATGATTTTCTTCAAAGTTGCTATATAAATAATATATTAGATGCCCTTTCGATTGAAAAGTTGCTTAGTTCAGGAAAATTGATAGGCGTCCTCTATAAACAGCTCAATATCAGACTTCGCAAGTGCGTTCCTTTAAAAAAGCCTGTACGGATTTTTTTCAAACTCGCCATGTTAACTTCCTATTAAATATCCTTTTGTATGTAATTATTGTTTTTAGGTCAACAATTGAGTATGTTAAGTTTTGGTAAAAGTTGGTATCTCAAAAACCGCTCTAACGTATTCTTGAAAATTTTTTCTTTAATCCAATTTAGATAACCTTTCTCAAGTATTACGTGCTTATTACAGGAATATTAACGGTCATCCTGATTAGGTAGTTCAGTTTTAGATCTCGGAAATTCGTGTTTAAAAAAATAACTATCTATTTTTTTCCCCTTATTTTTTAACTCGCTATGCAAACTCTGTTGTATGTGTCTTTATACGTGTATCAAGTTTCTCTTACTCGAAAATCTCAAAAAATGCAAGTAATATCTCCAAAAAATTGTATATATTACGTGTAATAGTGGGTAATGGAAGTCGTGTGGTTGTTTCACACCAGATTCTGTAATAGTATATATTGTACGAATATTGTTTCATATTATTGATTTCTCCTTTAATATACATTATTAAAATAATAATCAATTATGGAAAAAATTAAATATATTTGCGAAATGAAAAAATAAATAATAATTAAAGCTATTATGACGTCAATTTTATCAAAAACATTTTCATGTCATAGGTTTATTTTTCAATATTTTTTATTCATGAGTAAAGAAATGTTTCTTTTTATGAAATAAATAAATAAATAAATAAATAGCATTAAGTAAAAATTGCCAACATTTAACAACTAATTAAAAAAAATAATTGTAAAATTATATTTTGACTTTCCAGTTAATAATATTGCCTGACTATAACATATAAACTGATATATTTCTTGATTTTTTACATATCAATCCATCTTTAACTAAAATTTGTTCATCAGTGCGAAGCCGGACGGGTCAGCTAGTATATATATATATACATATATATAAATATATAAAAGTTTAAAGACCATTTAATTTTTTAATTAAATATGAAGTATCACCTGTAGAAAAAATAGGGGGGGGGGGGGTACAAATTTAGGTTCAGTTTAAAGGATCTGATATGTTACATAATCTGTGAAAATTTCAAGAAAATATATTAAATAGTTTCAGAAATATCCTGCGCGCAAGGTGAAAAAAAAAAAAAAAAAACACATTTATTATTAACTTGTTAACAATAATTTACTTTAAAAAGACTATAATTAAATCGATGTTTTTTTTTAAGTTCTAAGGCTCGTATGTCCTCTTAATGTATATTAGTAATTTTTGCTTCATATGATACCTTGTAAAAAACTAACAAATGTGCTTCATATGATACCTTGCATTTTGCTTCATATGATACCTTGTAAAAAACTTTCAAACTAGATTTTTTTTTCTTTTTTTAATATTAGTTATTTCCTAATAATAGAGTCGTTATTTTTTAAAGCAAAAATAGTTGTGTATACTAGGCATTATTAGTACCAGCACACTTCGAAACCCTCCTTCCCTCAATCATAAATAGAGAAAGAAAAATCTTTCTCGCCATTGGTTTTCAAGACTATAATCCTGGTCCTATTAACATTCCGTACATGCGGTATTACACCCATTACTTGTACTTAGCATGAAAAAAAAAAATCAATCATGATGAAAAAATATAAATTAAACTTCACATTCTGCATTAAAAAAAAAAAAAAAAAAAAAAAAAAAAAAAGACAGAAAAATGATTAATATCCATTATTAACCTTAATGATTGGAATCACTCTTAAAAGTTTACAGCATTATGCTTTCTGATCACAAATTTCTTGCCTGAAGTGAATTAACACTTATGAAAGGAAAACTCGAATTGCAAAAAAAAAAAAAAAAAAAAAAAAAAAAAATTATATCCTAGCAGACGATTTCTAGATTTCGATTCTTAGTAGAGAGGTGCCACCCATAACCATGATGTGTCACTAACTTACCCCTAATAACTAATAACCAGCGTTAATATCTTTACAGCAAAAAAACATTACACCAAAAGCTGTAATTAATTATAGCTCGCGAAAAATAGAAATATTGGAAAAATTTTGCAATGCCAATATCGGAAAGTTTCTCTTCTTTTGTTGGAAGCATTGACAACACGGTAAAAATAATGTCTTTCTCAATGTTCCACGGCGGCTTGAATTAATGACGTTCATGAATCATGGGATTTTTCAAAAGAAAAACCGGAATGAATTATTTAAGAGACCACCAATTGCAGGGTATTTCGCAATGTAATCATTGCTGTGTTCAAGGAAGTATATAATGGCTTGAGATTCGGTGTTAAGTAAAGAATAATGTTTCACATTTTAAGAAATAAGTTAAAAGATAAATGACAGGTTAATAATCAATAATGGTTTTGAAGAACTTTTCCAAAACAGTTTGTTATATGATACTTTTAATGTTCCAATTATTTATTATAAAGTAATAGAAAGTTTTCGCATTATCATTCGCGTCACATTTTTAATAAGAATGATTTGATTCTCAGAAATTGTGTATTTAAGATTTTAATTAATTTATTATTACAACTTACATTTTCAATATTTAAGAAAATACACTACTTGAATTTCGAATCATAAATGTGCAAAATAAATAAATAAATAAAGAGAAAATTAAAAAAAAAAAAAAAAATTTAAATCTTTTAAAATAAAATCGTATTATGTCATGCATAATCCCAAAATAACTACATCAACATACGAATAAAAATTCTGGTGATGAAAAAAAAATCTTTTATATTTATTAATAAATTACTCCGTAAGAAATTAAGAATAAAGAAAAAAAATAATCTAATGGATATCAACATACCAAGCCGATAAAAAAGAAAAAAAAAGAACTTGATAACATATGATATTCTGATTATTTTTACGCTTCATTTATCCTTCTATACACTTAGGCGTAAAAGTTATGAAAAAAAAAAGTAACTGATGTTATGATTGAACTTTATTCCTTTTCCAAACTTTAACTCTAATTTTCTCAAAAGGGTTTTTTTGCAAATGTTTGCAATATTTCGAGAAAAAACTTCTTCATCTCACTGTAAAAAATTTTGTTAGTTTTACTCTTATATATATCAGATACGTTCCTGGATTTTATAAATTAGCAGCATATTCAGAAAAATAACAGGTTTTTGTACATGAAATGTTTCCGATTTCAGGAACTTAGTGTTATTTTTAATGATATATTTGATAGTTACTGTTATATTCAAGGAAAATTTACTGGTAAATATCGGACGCATTAATTGCACAGAATTTCCCAAGAAACTACAGGATTTTTAAAACCCGAATAAACTACTACGTCAGAAACGCCAAAGAAAAATATTGGAAATGCATACAGCTGTTTCGGTAGCCTATAGCGTACCGTCTTCAGTGCAAAAAGGATTCTGAATCAGGAGAAGTGCTCGTGTATATAGGATAGGGGCCATATATATAGGAGAGGTCCGGCCCCTCTCCTATATGTACAAGCACTTCTCCTGATTCAGAATCCTTTTTGCACTGAAGGCGGTACGCTATAGGCTACCGAAACAGCTGTATGCATTTCCAATATTTTCCTTTGGCGTTTCTGACGTAGTAGTTTATTCGGGTTTTAATATTCCAACGCCAAGTCTCCTGTTATTATTTATTATTAAACTACAGGATGTTTTTTTTTTTTTTTTTTTTTTTTTTTTTTTTTTTTGTGTGTGTGTGTGCTTATTGCTTTAAACTAACCTTATTTAATTAAAATAAAATTACGAAAATTTTTAAATAATTCTAAAAATTCTAAATTTTTAAGCTTTAGGTAATTTATTTTTATTTATTTGTTTACTTATTTTTAAATAATAAATTTTGAAACATCTTTAAATTCTTAATTAATTTTGTAGATATACTTTATATAAATGTGTATATGAAGTTCTTAAGGTGAAATTCTTCAAAATCTTGTGGATAGTGGTAACTGTAACAAAACACTTTGTCAAAATTACAGTTGAAGTTTGGAAATGTAATGAAGTTCGATATTGACAACAATTTCAATTTTACACATAACTTTTGAGCCAAAGTGCATAGAAACATAAATAATGTGCCAATGCATTTATTTTTTCAAAAATCGGTTATTTTCAAAACTTAAAACCTTAAAAGAATTTAATGTTTTAAGAAACTTTGAAAGTCAATCAGGAATATATAATACATATAAATTAAGCATTAATAAAATGCATTATTAAAAAGAAGAAGAAGAAGAAGAAGAAGATTAAAGTAACAATTTCAGTTTTTTTGGATTAATCAAATTTTAAGAGGTTTATTTATTTATTTTATCATCATACATTAGCATTCAGATGTTTTTTCTAGTTTATGGAACTTAAAGAAAAAAAGAAAAAAAACTTCTATTAAAATGAAGGAAGAAAAATAACTAGACGGTCGTTCTTACTTAATATTAATAACGTCTGCAATCTTCATGTAACAGCATATACGAATCAATATGTAAAGCAAGAATGTCAGAAAATGAAAAGCCTGCAAGGTGAGAAAGGACTCTGTACTTAACATCGCCGGAAGCCAAAGCCAATGTTATTCTCTGAGGAATTTTACTTCGTTCTACTCATTAACTAATACCTATCTTTAAATTCAGTTTTTACATTGATTAAATCCAAAACTGTTGAATTTGTCACCATTTTCTAAAAACTGCTTTTTTTTTTTTTTTTATGTTTTAATTTTAAGCTGTAAAAAGCGAATTTTCGCTACCTTAAATGCTGCAATTTACGGATTTAAAGTAAATTTGAAAAAAAAAAAAAAAATCGACTTTTATAAAACGATAACCAATTTAACAGTCGTGAGGTTTCTGAATGTGAAAAAGTAATTTTTAAATATATATTAGTTAATGAGTTATAATGGGGATTATTTCCTGAATAACACTGGCTTTAGCGGCGATGAGCATTAAAAATTGATAATAAATAAAAACGTGTAATGAAAACTGTAAACTTTTATAGTTAGAATAAAAATATTTTAAACAAAGTCCAATTAAACAAAGTCCAATATCGGATTATACAAACATGGGGAAGAAAAATAATAATAAAGTAATATGTTCGCCTTACTTTTTTTTTTAACTACCTTTCCTGTTTGTATTAAATTAAAAATATTTTAAAAGTATATTTTCTGGAACTTTCAACCAAATTTTTTTTTTCTTTTTTAATGCAATTTCAAAAGATACTGCTTTATAAAATATCTGTAGATATATTGTACTTTATTTTCAATAAAAAAAAAAAAAAGAAAATGAAAGAAAGAAAGAAAGAAAGAAGAAAAAAAAATAAAAGAAAAGAAAACTGCTTGATAAACAAACAATTTTCATAACTGCTCAAAATAAATAAATAAATAAATAAATAAATGTGCAATTGCAAAATTAGTAAACTTTTGACACAAACTAAAACAAGCAAACACATTTTTTTTCTTTTTTTTTTTTTAAATAGATTATTGAAAATATTGAAAGAAATTTTTTCTTGTAAAAGAATAAGAAATGTCCAATGAAAATCACACATGATTTATTCCAAACTTATAGGCATATTATTCATTACAAAAGAAAAAAGAAAAAATGTTTACATACAAGATGATCGAAAAAATATGTAAATTTGGTACCGCATCTCCAATGTTTATTGCATTTCTTCTGTGTTTACATTGTGAATATGAAAAGGGTAAAAAAAAACAGGTTTTTCCTGGAAGTAAATATGATAACGTTGAAGATAAATATGTGAAATCTAATACAAACTCTATATGAATTGATATAAGTGTAATTAAAACTTTTGAGAAGCCGAATATTTAAGACTATTTACAATTAAGTTTGAATATCAAATAAAGCAATAGATTTTGTACAGTTATTCAGATAATAATATGTTTCCTGGAATATTCAATATTATATCACGAAATATATGAAAATTGAAATTTTCAAAATTATAACTGCTGAAAGATCTGTAGAATGGGATAAGTCATTAATAACATATCGTGTCTTCACCATTTAATTCATATTTATTGTCTTTATTTGATTATTAAAACATAAATAAATAAATGAACACGTTTATTAATTGTATTTGCATTTTTAAAACTGATTGCATCGATACAAATAATCATTACAGTAAAATTAATCGAAATAAATATAAACTCCAGTTGAATACAAGCTGCAATATATCCGATACAGAAAATCTTTAAGGTATACGTATATCGTTACTCTGTAACATGTGTATAAATTTTTCGCTCAATCGAATAAGGCGTTTAAACGCTATCGCACTTTAAAATATTTGTATGCCATTGACCATACTGGTAAAGAATTTTTCTTTATGTACCTGTAAAAAAAACTCTAAATGCTAGATTCACCAAACTCTATAAATCTTGTGCGACAGTGATTTACAACCTGCGTATAAATTAGACGCCTTTCCTTTGTGTTCCTGTAAATATATATATATATATATATATATATATATATATATATATATATATATAAGTGCTAGATTCACTAAAATCAATAGGGTTTGTGCTATGGTAACATACAATATACGTACCAAATTTCGGCTTATTTGAACAACGCGTTTAGGCGTTATCATGTTCACTCACATTCAACATACACACATACACACATCATCGCAAAAATAGCATAAATGAACTCAGTAGACCTCAAAACGTATAGAAACATCAAAATCTCAAAGTCAGATTTTTGACAAGATTACAATACTTTCCTTACAATAGCTCGAAAAAGAATTTATTTTAATAAAAAATTTAGTAAAAACACCTGTGATTTGTCTAAAAAATCACAGTTATGCAAAACGTAAAATAATAATAAAAAAAAAATAATAATAATAAATAAATAATAATAATAAATAAATAAATAAAAAGCATTTTACTCGGAAAATTATGATTTAGAATTTCATTTAAACTACTGATATAAGTTTGTATATCATAGTTTAGGAATTATGTACTACCAAACTAATTGCATTGAAAAATTTCAGAAAATTACAACACATTTCTAACTTTTCAATCCTAGAAAATGAACTTTAAGATATCTTTATAAAAGTTGTTCAAAATCTGGATAATAACAATGTAAATATGTATGTCAAATTTTTTACAACATTTAAAGTATAACTGTAGAAGATATCATGTTTTGCGGTAAGTCGTATATTCAGAGAAAATGAGAAATAGAAAAAAAGCAAAAAATGTAATTTAAAATCTAAATACGTCAAAATTTTTCTTACCAGAATTTAAAATCCACCTGCTTTATATGTAATACTTTCTTCTGCTTTAGCATTTTTATATGTTTATTCATTATGGAGGCTATCAATATTTTTCTATGCCTTTATGCACGTATTTTTTTAAAATGACATTACTCGGGTTCTATTTACTCTAGAAACAAAATTCAAACAGATAATTAATGCTAAAGGTTTGAAGATTATTCCTAGATAAAAATTTTAAAAATGTGTTTTTTGACTAAAATCGCGTATTAAAGGTGTACATAAACCTTAAAACTAAAACATTTACTCCCTAAAAAAATTCGGTCCCAAATTACGGAACATATATTTGCAGCTGTGCGCCTACTACTATCGTAAATTTAATGTATTGTACATATACCGTAAATGTGTAAATTATTAAATAATACATATACAACATAGAAAAAAGTGTCTTTTAACTTCGGCATTTGAACGGTTCGTTGGCGTGAACGACCGGTACAGGTACCATTTTTCTGTCGGGAAACAATTATTTTACGATATAAATGCTCTTTATGACTCATGTGGTGTGGTCCATAAAATAAAAAAAAAAAAAAAAAAAATAGCTGCCAAACTTTAGCAGTAAATTTTAAGGCTCACCATAAAATTTACTGTAAATAAACGGGAAATAAAGTATAAAAAGCTCATACATATTGCTCACTCATAAAACTTACGGCTGAAGTTTGGCAGCAAGTTTTCCAATGCTCTGCACCGTACTGCATTTTTAAGTTTAACGTTCCGTAGAAATATTTTAAATTACACTGTAACAAACAAGACTGTATAAATACCGTATAATGTATTGTACCTATATGCAGTAATGTATTGTACCTATATACAGAAATAATTTATTATTATTATTATTATTATTATTATTATTATTTTCAAAGTATTCAGTATTTTGACAAAACTTTAAATAATAAAAGAATTAATACTTTGAAAATAATGAGCATTTCCAATTTAAACGCTCGTGATAATTTTATTTTATTTTTTATTTTTTTTTCAAAGTAATGAAAGCCATTTGTTTTATGTAATATTTCCCCCCCCCCCCCTTGCATTAACTAATTTTCTTTGAATTTTATAACCTATCAAATCGATTTGTAATCCTCCAAAATCCTTATACTCTGATTTTCATCAAAATATTTAAAGCCATCTGATGATTTGAAAACTATTTTTGACCTATTAAAAGAATTATCGAATGTAGCAAAAATTTATGATCCCTGTACTATGTATAAAATAGGAAAAGGTCTAAATTTCTTTTCATTCAAAACATGCGAAAAACATTTGAAAAAAAAAAAAAAAAAAAAAAAAAAAAAAAATGTTTGATTCTTGCCAAAATATCTAAATGCAAAAAACAAATAGTTTTTCAAAAGTTAATGTAATTAAATATCTTACTCTTCAAATATCAAAGAAAATATTCGTCTGGTTATTTTAAGAATTAGAAAGAGTTTTTTGTAACACAAAACGTTATTAGTACGACAACACTATTTCTTCTAGACAGTGATTTTACGTTGTCACACTTCCAATATGCCTAGATGCCTGAAAATATCCCATTTTACCATTTAATTTCTTAAACTATGTTAAACTATTTAAAAATTTTACTGGTAAACTCATCAACTGTGAAAATTCATTTTAAGTAGTTTGGAAAAAAGGTTGATTTATATATATATATATATATACCAACTATGTGAAAAATACCAGAGCCAGGGATTAACCCCAGGCCCTCCGCGGATGCTCATCCACTGAGCCACCCTGGCTGATAACCAGCTCGACATTTCTCACATAATAAACGTTACATCTGCATTTGCAGATACGGTGACCTTGCCAGCTGTTATTATGTGAGAAATGGCGATCTTGTTATTAGCTAGGGGTGGCTAATAACTTTTTTTTTTTTTTTTTTTTTTTTTTTTTTTTGTAACTAAAAACGTAAGTTTTGTAAATGAGTTACTTTTAAATTCTCGATAATTCAAAGTGAGAATACTTATATCAGTTTTCAGTGCTTTTGAAAATAGTATGACGTCGTAAGCCTTAAACAGTTAACATGAGTATAACGAAAAAAGAACTCGTAACCCTTTATAAAATATAAATCCTAAATGAAAAACGAGTTTTTAATAGTATCCTCTTAAATAACTTCTGACATTAAGCTCACTTTGCCGAGTGTCTTCAATTTTATTCTACTTTTACAAATTGTAAAATAAGAATTTAAGATACGACAGTTCCATTTCTTGCTGATCGCTTCAATTACATACGTTTTGAGGGAAAAAGGGGGGTGGGTAGTAGGCGGCGGGAGGGAAAAATGGATAAAAAATTTATCTATAAACCGTATTTCAGTAAAAATTTCTTTAAAGTCTAAATGATATATTTCTCGACTTTGCGGCGTCAGCGAAAATTACAGTTAAGGATTTATGTCGGCATCAGCAGGGAGAACAAAGAGCTTCAGTTATTCATCTGTTCATTTTAAAGTAGATTACAGTAAGTATCTCAGATCTGAACGAGTGAATGTTCCCGCTATTAAAAGGAAAAAAGTCTCCTTAAGTTGTAAATTTCAAAAAGGAATTTTGGAATTTTTTTAACTTAATGTGAAACTGTATTTGTAAAAATGGTTGAAAAGAAATAAAAATGAAATAATTAAAACATTATTATTATTAATATTTAATGCAAATGAACGACAATATTTTGATATTTTATAAACAAAATTAAAGGTATACTATGGGTTAAAAAAGCCAAAAATAAAAAGTACAATTCGCATTCTGCAGTTTCGGAAGCTTGAAACGTACCGTCATCACTGCAGATTAGCAAGAAGCGTTAGTGCTCTCAAATAAATTATGAAAGTGGATTCTAGAGACGGATTAAACAGCCAATGGAACTGAAAAGGTTAACAAGGTTTAACCAATAGGAAAAGGGGAAAACAATTCTTACCAAGCAATGCTTAGCATTAAGTAATAACACACTTTACATTAATTCAGCTGAAACACTATGAAGGCCTAAATAGATAAATATATGTATGTGAACATGATTTTTTTTAAGCTTTTCCGTATTTATAAAATTCATAAAAAAGAAAAAAAAAAAAAAAAAAAAAAAAAAACGTTAATTCTAACTTCGTAGTATTTCTGCTGTATGATTGTTTGCAATCTTATATAAAATCCAAATTTTCTTAATTTCCATATGCTGATTTGATATCACAGTTTTCCCCTAATTCCTATAAGCTAATCGTCCCAATTTCTTCAATTTCATTGACTGGTTAATCCGTCGCTAGAATCCCTTCACAAGTACATAATTATTTATATTTGTGTCATCCAGTTGCAAAACAGGCCAACTCCTTAAATTTTGAAATGGGTTTTTTTTCCATTTTTTCAGTCCTAAGTAAAAATTTTTAGCATCTGGAAACAAGAAACGATGCCAAAGCCGATCCATCCCTGTGTTATTTGAGTTTAAATATCAACCGGTCAAATCTTAAAGCTGTTGAGTTTCAAAATTGGCCATCTCTACATGTCTGAGATCACAATTTTGCTCCATCCGACTAAAGCAGCACACTTGTTAATTAGATTAGTGTTATCATGTTTTTCTTTTTCGCTTGTGACTGCTCTTTCTTGGTGCACACAAAGTTTCTAATAATTATATTTGGTGTTTCCTTTGATTTTGGAGAAGTTTATAGAAGTATTTTCTAATCGAGCAAGGAAGGAGGAAAAGTGATCCTTTGACGTGGAAAAGGAACAAAGCCAAAGTTCAAAGGTGATGTACAATCACTTTGTAATAACATAATATTATTTGATAACATAATAGCATCTCAGTTAGCATATTATGATTAATTAATGAAATGTTATTAATTTAACCCCTTACCTGATGCCGGCGAAAATTTACGAGATTCGCTTCAAAATGGAACCATTCTCTTTCAACTCTGAAATGCGTAAATCTTTCAAAATACTGCTAAGATCACTTTCATGGTTATTTTATTGGATTGTCCGACCGTGTCAGTGGTTTCACTTGTAGCAGTGCAATAAAAAGGAATGTACTTCAGAAAAACGTATATATACTCCAGGGCAGTTAAGAAGTAATAAGATACCTATGATGACTCAGCAGGTTATAGTGATGTGTTTATGCAAGTTTGTTTATAATTCGAATGATATTCTACTGTATTGAAGAATAACTTGTGGTTAATGAATTTGAGACCGTTTGTGATTATACATTTTCATAATTTTCTAGAGTCACTTTTCGTTATGGATATCGATTATTATTTTATTTTTATCAGTTTTTTTTTTTTTTTTTTTTTTTTTTTTAATCAGATAACAGAAATCAGTTATTTATAAATAAAATTTAATTAAACAAAACTTTTTAGTGTATTTCGAACCCTAAAAATCCAATATTGACATTAAATTCTGGTTTGTTGCAAAACCGGCCAACTCCAAAATTAGTTGCAAAGGTGACCGAATCCAAAATAAAAATTTTAAAAATCCTCTACCATCTCGTGCCCCTGCCACATTATTTCGGGTTTTCAAATACCCTGCACAAACGATTATAAAACTAAAAAGTTTCGGTTCCTATCTTATTTTAGCTAAGTGGGGTAAAAAATCAGCTTTAACTCAAAATTTTACTTTTTGGAGATGGCCGATTTTGCAACTAGACAGTAACATTTGAGAAAATAGAAAAATTCGCAACATAAAAACATTTGAATGATTTTATCATTATTAATATTAATTCTTAATGACGAAAAATATTTCAAAATCCTTACATTTATTTATTTATTTTTAATTTTATCCTCGTATTCCTTATATTTACTTTCCGAACACTATAGTGAGGAAAGTATTGTAATCATGTCAAAAATCCGAATTTGAGATTTTGATGTTTCTATATGTTTCGAGGTCCTCTGAGTCCGTTTTTACTATTTTTAGGATGATGTATGTATGTATGTGTGTGTGTATGCATGTGTGTGCATGTCTGTGATTGAGCAAGCTAGCGACTAAACGCTTTGTTCGAATAAGCTGAAAGTTGGTACGTATATTATAAGTCACCATAGTACAAACCCTATTGAATTTGGTGAATCTAGCACGTATAGTTTTTTTTACAGGGACACCAGGAAAAATTCTTTATCATTATGGCCTATGGGGCCAAATTTTTAAAAGTGCGATAGCATCTAAACGCTTTATTAATCTGAGCAAAAAAATTGTACACATTTTATAGGCCACATTTGCACCAACTGTATAGATTTTGGTGAATTTAGCAATTACAGTTTTCTTTACAGGGGCACAAAGAAAAATTATTTATCGTTATGGCCTATGGGGCCAAATTTTTAAAAGTGTGATTGCGTCTAAGCGCCTAATCAATCTGAGTAAAACATTTCTACACATGTTATAGGTCACAGTTGCACCAACTGTATAGGTTTTGGTGAATTTATCACGTACAGTTTTTTTACAGGGACACAAAGAAAAATTATTTATCATTATAGCCTATGGGACCAAATTTAAAAGTGCGATAGCATCTAAACGCCTTATTCAATTGAGCTGAAAAAAAAAATATATATATTATAAATCACTGTTGCACTATCTATAAGCATTTTGGGGTATCTAGCATTTATAGATTTTTACAGGGATACAATGAAAAACTCTTTATCATTATGATTTATGGGCTCAAAGTTCAATAGCGTTAAATAAAACATCATGTAATATATGGAGAAAAATACTCAAACACTCTATTATGGTTTTCTCTCTGTTGTTTGTTTAACAACTCCTCTTACTTTACTTTATCTACAAAACTGTTAATTACTCAATGTTCGGAAAGTCGAGTGGAGTCACTCCAGATTTTTATAATCTTGTATAGCTGATTTTTCATGTGAATATACTAAGAAAAAAAAAAATATCTTAGAGCTTTAAATTTTTTTTATAAATATTATATTTTACATAAGGTTATGAAATAATATTTGAAAAATTTATGAATTTTAATAGCGATAAATTAATTATTAGGACTTGTACACATGACGAAAAATATTCAATTTACCCTCCATACTACTCGTTATATGTAAAAGGTCACAATGAAACGTTAAGAAATGATATGACAGGTTAATGCAAAAATCATTCTAACATATTGTAATATATTTTAAATATTAAATATAAATAGCATATATGTTTTGTACTTTGGACAGAAAGTTTTTTGTAAAAAAGTAATTACAGTTTGACTTTCATTAAAACATTTTTACGGAATGCTTTTATGAATGATAATGATTATGCATCTTTATAATACCCAGCTGTAAGATGAAAAATTCTACAGTTGCAATTAAAATTTCGAGAGCTCCTAAAGATTCAATTACAAAATTCTTAGAAATCTAATTTCTTCCATTGCAATACACTGTAATTAAAGTAATTGATGCATGAAATATTTTTGTGTTATACCTTAAATTTAAATAAGTATGATTAGTAGGAAGCGGATTACAATACGATGATTGGAAAGATCACATGTTGTGTTGTTAATTAATGGTGTTATTATTGAATTCATAACTTTTTTTTTTTTTTTTTTTTAATCGAGAATACAATTACTATCGCCTGCAATTATGGCGATAAAATTAGTTCTAAGAAAGAAAATCACAAGTTTCTTATAAAAGATCCAAATGATTACTTTTTTCAAAATGCAGCTAGATATTTTTAATGAAATAATTTATGCACGATAGAACTTTGAACCCAAAAGCAAAATAAGTTAATCTTTTGTATCATTCATAAGAAACATATTATTTATGTTATACATGTTAGCATATTTCTATATAAGTAATAAAATAATGTTCTTTTATACACAATATGTAAATTTTATCTGAGACTCAGATGGTTTTCGAAACATTGATTTTTTCATAATATTTTGATTTTGCTATAAATAACAATACAATGATAAAACGGTATACAATATTGTATAATAATTTTTAATTTATCATAGTTCTTTATAAAAGAGCATACTTATTAATTACCACAGAGTCTAATATTTTAAACTCTTCTCTACCCACTCAAATAAATATTCATGTTCAAAATTAGATATTGTTATGCATTTCTTAATGATTTTATTAAAAAGAGAGAGAGAGAGAGAGAGTTTTATTTTACTTTATTCTACATAATAAATTCCCGATTATCCGCAGAATTGAGTGCAACGAATACTGCAGATAATGAAAATCACAAATAAACTGCAAAAATGCTGAAAAAGTGTGTGGGGTGGGGGGTGGGGGGGCGTATAACTTTGTATTATTATAGCTAGAGCACAATGCAAACAGTGAAAATATTCACAGAACGGTGAAAATATTTATATCTTATGTACTAAAAAAATAAAAAATAATAATAATAATAATAATAATAATAAATAAAAACAATAAAGTGTACTTACGATTAAACCAAGTACAATATAATGCATCTTATACGAGGTAATTTAGGCATTAAATAAAAAGTACCGTACTATACTGTACAAACATATATATATATATATGTGTGTGTGTGTGTGTGTGTTGTTTGTATATGTTATGAAGAACTACATTTCTTTACATTTAAATAAGGTTTAAATCATTCTTTTTTGTTTCTTGTTGAAAAACACTTTTTCTTCACTCTTGACTGCATTTTTCTGAGCATTAGTAAGTTTTATTGAACTATTATTATTTTCTGTTGGAACTCCTGCGCCCGTGGATTATCCACGGGTGAATATTTGGTAAAGATTGTCAAATTTTTCGACTTCTAGTTCTCGATAGATTTACATGCATTGCATTTACACGTTAAATATGAATTGACCATTTTTACATTGTGATCATGTGGGTTAAGGCCGATTGATTACGTTTAGCCCAGGGACCATTTTTAGAAAGTATCTGTCTGTATGTGAGTTTTAAAATTTTGTGTGTGCCGTATCTCAGGAAATAACAAATAGAATGCTACAAAATCTTATAATTTGTTGGATATTAATATAAATTAATGCTAATTAGAGTTTAACTTACATCGACCTGCAGATATGGCGTTGCTATGCTACTATTTCTCCCATTTTCAGGAAGATTATGTCGCAGCTTTTATCATCTATAAAGTCACATAACTTGATTTACGAAAAGGGTATTGTAGAAAACAATGCTGATTCATTTTCGGTATATATATGCCGATAGGTGACCTTGATTTGCTGCAGTTTTCCCAATGTACGAAATTGCTACACCTTATACTTTATAATGTATAAGTCATTTCTGAAAATTTTCAAACTGTTAGATCTTAGCATTTGTTTAAATTCACATTAAACATTATATGTAAAATCTTTTTGGAGAAAAACTATGTTGATTAAATTTTTGTGCACGTTTTAACTGATATGTGGCGCTGTTATATAGAAAAATATAGAAGAAAGTTTTGCGATTAACACAGCATACTAGTTTACTTAAGAGTCAATTATTTTGTTAAGTAACTTTTCTCTCTTTACTTTTGTCTTCATTTTATGAGCAATTCTTTTCAATAGGCAGTAGAATATATTTCTGCATGGACAAACCATAAACCGGTATGCCTTCAAAAGCATGCTGCATTATTTATTTGATATACGGATAAAGCTTATAATGTTCGATATGACTCCAAGTACTGCTTTTCTAGAAATTCTCGAATTTACTCATAAATAATGGCGTGACAGTAATGCCCAATAAATTTCCCAAATTGTATTTCACTTTGCACCATTCTCCTTGACAAAGCGTGTTGGTCTTCGCAATTAGAGTCTACAAGTTCAATGCTCGTCTGAAGGTGCCACAATGGAATTCAAGTTGAAGTATTTTAGAATCTCGAAGGAGGCGTCTTCCATTCATAGATCATGCATCCCTGATTTCGTATGCGTGGAATAAAATTTATGTTCTCTTCTTTGTGGGCATAAACGTGGAACACCAAAGCAGAATATCTATTAGAAGAAGGGGGAGGGGGAATAGAATTTCAACTTTGTCTCAATTTTACTTTCAAATGATGCCTCAAATGACCGTATTGTGGAAGATTCTTTTTCCAAGTAATCTAGGTATGGAGGTTAAAGGCAAAGTCATTCGGCTATTATTCTGTTAGTGTCATGGGATGATAAGTTTACATGAGTCTGAAGAGGTATTGTGTTTTAGTGGAGAAGTTATGGAGGATTTCCAATATAAATATGCTGCCTTTTCTGATTTCAGTATGTTTTAAAATTTATTCTTTAATCAAAGTGGGGAAAAAAAGGGGGGGCGTAGAGAACAAGGATATCTCAGGATACCCAAAAATATTCTGAAAAGTATGCCCTCAAAATATTCTGACTACTTGGAGACACTAAATGCCCTCAAATTTAAATATTTGTATGTATTTCTCTCAAAATCATGGTCAAATGCGTAAATAATTGCATATGCTTGGGAATCAATATAATTGTAAAATAAATACCATCAGGCTTCACGAGCAGTGCATGAATCCTCCACTGCTCATCAGCATATGGATTCTATTTTGTACGATTTGAGTGAACTAAAGAAAAAATTGTTTCATGAAATTTTGACAAAAATAGCAGTTATATCATTACAGATATTGCATTGATAGAACAGAAAGATAAATGATTTTCTTTTCTTTTCTTTTCTTTGTTTCTTTGTTTCTTTTTTTTTTTTTTTTTTTTTTTTTGTATATTGGGGACATTTGCATTTTTGGGAGAGGGGATTCGAATGATCAATTTGAAATGCTCTTATTTTGTGCTCCCTCCCATCGTAACAATAAATAAAGTTTAAATATATTCTGCAGATTTAACTATTTTAATAATGCAATGATAGTTTAGTTTGCATAAATGTGCATTAGGTTCAGCAATTTTTGCTGTGATTATAGGTATTGGCCTTTTATGTCATCTAAAAAGTCCCCAAACAGAGATTTCAATGCCCTTGGAATTTATTTCGATTCACGGACAATGCAATAATTTATCCTCAAATCAGTGTTTGAAAAAATATGTTCACCTTAGGAATGGCCTGTAGCCTTATCCTGATTGAACTTAAAACAGGGAATATTGTTTGAGTAAAGGGATGGAATTTCTTCTTTGAAAATAGGTGTTAAAACATACTTCTGATTGTATTCTGAGTTAATTTTCACATTTTTTTTTTTCTTTATTTTAAGTTTTCTGCTAGAAGAAAGTCCTGTAATAACCATGAACTTTCCTTGTTTTGTTTGAACAAACATTTTAAGTCTTTTTTCCTCTTTTTCGGTGTCAAATCGATATTTTTCTGTTTCAATCAGATAACTATATCTGAGCGTCATCAAGTTTCAATTGTAACTATATACTTCCCTTTTTCAACGTCCAAATAATTTTCATACAACAATTTGCAAATAGTCGTAAGCTGAGAAACATGTTTAGGCGTTAGGAGATGAACACTGTTGTATTATTATTATTATTATTATCATTACCAGCCACCTTCGACGACCAACTGGTTCGCGATCCTTGAAAAATCCGACCTTCGAAATCCCCGCTCGGTGGTGCTTTTTCTCGTTTCAGGATCTGCAACAGTTTTTTGACATATAGTGCAAATAGCTTTATTAAAAATATTAACAGTAGTAAATTCCCGCTTGGTAGCGCCTACGGCGCTCTCTTCCCGTTTGAGTATCTGAAACAGCTTGTTCGCTCACCATGTTATGATCTTTAGAAAGTCTAACTGTAGCAAAGTCCCGCTTAGTGGCGCCTGCGGCGCCTTATCCTCGTTTTAGAACTTACAACAGCTTGCTCACTTATAGTGCAAACAGCTTTGAAAATTTCAACTGTAGTAAATTTTCGCTCTGCGGCGACTACGGCGCCCCTTTATGATTCATGATTTGAAACAGCCTGTTCGTTCACCATGTACAGGAACATTGAAAATTCTGATCGTGGCAAATCTCCAACTCAGTGGGGCCTACGCTCTCCTAATCTACTCTCAAATAATTTAATCGTAACTGGAGATATTGAATTATTAAAATATCAAAGCACCATCTGGCAACAGAGATTTGAAACATGTACTCTTCAATTCCAATTCAAATAACACTTAAAATGATATATTACTTATGAAATTATGTTAATTAGAAGCTGAGATACAAAAGTAATGTAAACATTGTAATAAAATGATTTATGTCTGACTTTTCCTTGGTTTTCTCGAAAACTTGCATGATTGAGGGCTAAATTTTTAATATATCATGGAATAATTTAAAATGGACCTTTTTGGTACATTAACATATACACTACAGTCAGCAGCAAAATTATTGAAGCACACATCCACACTTTCATACACATATTTTTTTAGTTTGATAGCTAATATTTATCATTAACTTACTTTTTATATAAACAGTATAAGACTAAGATCATGACTCAACAAAAAAAAAAAAAAAAAAAAGTATTAGGTGCCCATATTTTAAGTAGGAATTATTGCTAGAGCTCCAATAATTTTGCTGCCGACTGTACAACCATATGGAACTAAGATTTCTTTTCCATTTACAGAATATATGTATATATATATATATATAAAATCCATTACTATGAGAAAATTTGTTTCTTCATTGCAACATATTTTGAGCAAAGATGAAAATTTTTTATTCCGAAAAGTTCCAAGCTCAATTTAAATCAAAATAGATTCAGGATATATAAATTTACTGAAATTTCTAAATTTTTTGCATTTTTATCAAGTATTATGAATAGTTATATATATATATATGTCTTTTAACGGCTTACTGTTTCTTAAATGTTGTACGTGGTGTTTGAAAAAGCTCTTGTACTTACTTGTAGTTATTTAATTGGTTATTTATTTATTTATTTATTCCTATTTCTTACATTATTTTGTTGCTTTTTCTCCTGTTGTGGTGAGTTTACTTTGAATTCAGTTTCTTTCTGGTTTTGTCTGTTCTGAATGTTTTGGGTCCGAAGCAAAGATATATTTAGCTTTTGCTATCTTTGCGACAGGAAAACATTCAGTTTGCATGTTTCGTATTCTACCAGGCCCTTGATAACGTTAGAATACAAACATGTTATTATCTAAGTCCAAATTGTTTCATTTCATTTTGCTTTGACTTTATTTCATTTTTGGTTTGATTTGGGTAGTCTTTGATATTTACCGTATTAATTGTTTGAATTATTAATACTATTTAATAATCTTTATATTACTACTGTATGCTCTGATTATCAATATATATATATATGTATATATATATATATATATTGATAATATATATATATATATATATATATATATACAGTCGGTAACAAAAGTCTCCGAACACTAGCAAAAATTCCCATGTAGAAAAAGTACACTTAACACAGTTTTGTTAAATAAATCCTTGTCGAATCCTGTTCTTTGTCAGTCTAAAAACAGGATTCAACAAGGATTTATTTAACAAAACTGTATTAAATGTGGATTTTTAACATAGGAATTTTTGCTAGTGTTCGGAGACTTTTGTTACCGACTGTATATATATATATATATATATATATATATAATTTTTAAAAGATCTTACTTACACATTTCTAGAATATACTTAAATATTACATTAAATATTAAATAAAATAATTAATAATAAATTAAATAAAAAACCCATGTTTATTTTAACGCATTAAATATTTTTATAAAAAATATTAACTTATTAAAAAAAAAAAAAAAAAAAAAAAAATGTGAACGAGCTGTGAATGATAGCCATGAAGCAAATGAGGAAATCACAACGTAATAGGACCTTCTTTTGGACGACATGCACCAAAAGTTGATAGACACAAATTTATGTCTAAGTGACATTAAATATAAGTATTTTTAGGAAATTTTGTACATTAGTTCGTGATCTAGAGGTGCCATAAAATTTTCACCATACAGCCAGACGAAAGTTTTCTAAACTGACATTTCAATATGTGTAAATTCATCGGAAACAGGAAACCGGACATTTTTTTTTCGAATCTAATGCTTTCTTTTTATGTATTAAAAGAAAGTAGAAATCGTGTGAAAAGGTACTGTCTCTAACAATTCTCATAAATGCCATATGGTATTCGATGCTAGAGAAGCAAATGCATTTAAATAAAGGAGCGTTCATATAAATTACGAAGCGACCTTGCCTTTCCTTTTTAAGTTTAAAAGATCAAACTCGTTTCCTTTTTATTTAAACTAGCAAGTGATTATCGCACGCTTTCTCAAAAACTTGTAACTTAATAATTGGCAAAAAACTTTTTATAAGTAGAGAATTTCTTACCAAAAAAAAAAAAAAAAAAAAAAAAACGAAAATTACACATAAATTTACATAATTTAATTCAAATAATAAAAAGAAGAAGAGGAAGAAAAATCTTTCTTTTTTTACAGTCATCAAAATACAAAAATATGATACATGAAGTTATAAACTCATGCATTCATAATTTTTAAAATATGTTGCCAAAGTTCATAGTTCCGACTTCGATTCAGATCAACAAGTATGTTTTCATATTAGAAAAAAACATAATCATCATTATGTTATGATAACATCAAACCATTTTCATTGTAACGTAAATCACTCCTAGTACATCACATCTCCTACTAATCATAATTTCTCATCTTTGCAAATGGCAAAGCGAAGAAATCCAGCTCATCCCTGGAAATTTTCGCTGACATTTCCTTTTGTCAATGCACAGCAAGGCTAAGTAATCGCCAACTATGCCTTATTGGCGTTTCCCCATCTAGCTTCTATAGTATACCACCCTTCAGAATGGAGTATGCTAAACAGCCACGTGAATTACACGGATGACGATAAATTAGAATTTCAGACAGTTTTATTTATTTACTTCTTTTATGGCAGATTTATGGGAAAATCGTGAGCGAAGTGCATAATTGAAGAAGAGTTGATGGTGAGACGGTCTGGTATTGAAAAATTATTATTTGAGCGATTTTATACAATGTTCCAAGAAAATTAATACGCTTAATGTTACTAATTAGGCATGAAATAAAGGAAAGCCCTGGAACACTAAGTATTGTTCAAATATTTGACAGCAGAAGAGAAACTAGTGAATAAAGACTTAATAAATATGTATAAGTCTGGCACATTCAGATATTTTTTTTTTTTTTTTTTTTTTCACAAAGAGGTTTAAATATTTATTTAGAATCTGATGAGCGTGCTGGAGTGTTAAAGAATGAATATATCATGAATGATGTAATATCTAAGCGTTTATTGTTCAGAACAGAATAATTGAAGTAATGATTTTTTCCCCCCATCACACAAGCAATTTTAAATTTGCTACTGAGCTACTGCTATCAATGTCATTAAGTGATCTATTAAGTAAGAACTATTGTGTTAAATCCAAATTTTTGAATTTCAACTGTAATTAGAACTAACCCCTTTAAAATTATAACGTAACAATAAAACATAAACGAAAGGGGTAAAGCAGGCAATTAAAAGTTACCCTAATTTCCTGGCTATAATTAGCTTTTTTTTTTTTTTCTCTTGTAATTCGGGTTATACAGCACAGCCTGTTATTTGCTTTTTTTTTTTCCCCTTACACCATTTTGAGAATGTCAGTAATAAGTTTTCTTAGTGCAAATATCATTCCTTCTATAAAATGATATGATTCTTATATATCGTGGAATGAATCTGCATTTCCAATATCTTACTTCAATAGATTTTGTCATCCCTGCAAATAATAAAAATTTGGTAGCGCCCATGAAGGCCAAACTACATTAAAATGAAGAAAAACAAAATCATGTAACTTTAAAGAGTTTGAATTTCAATATAATTAAAGATAAGTTTTAGTAAATTCATTAAAATAATTATTTTTTCTGTAGTTATTGAATTTAGTGTACTCTTAGTTTTAAATAAGTTCGAAATTTATTCTTATTATTGTGCAATTAAACATTTCAGTCCCAAAATTTCAACATTTTATATGCGTAGTTGTTTCAAAGTAAGCATAATAATTATAATAAATATTATTATTATTATACAGAAATTGTTATAATTAAAAATTTTTACAGTTGTTTTTTAATTTCCATATTTGTTCTTTGCATGAAACAAGAGAAAGAGATTGCACTTCCAAGTTCTTGCGGATCATATGAGTCTTTTTACAAAGAATTTTCACTTGTGCGGATTACATGATAGTTTTCTTTAAAAATAGCAAAAATTACTCATCAGAGGATTATGCGCTCCCTGGATTATAGACAGGAAATTAGGGTACCCGCTAGTGACCAGTGGATCCTTTTAGCTTAGTCAGCCCCTCCCCTTTTCGCAAATTTTTCAGCAGATTACCGAATTAAACAACACATTTCCCTATCTTCAAGAAAGGTTCTTTTAAAGTTGGCTTATTTTTGTGATAGATCCATTTTAAAGTCTGCCGATTTTTTATTAACCATTGTATGTTCACGTTGATTTTTGTAAAAATTTCGAGATCGTTGATTTTTGTAAAAGGCACGTCTGCAGATTCAAATTTTCTCTACGTAAATTCCTAAAAATGTCATTTTCCCATCATCAGTTAATGAAGTTTGCGCTTTTTTTGTGGGCGATTGACAATAAGGCGTGGCATTTTTACGGTCGATTGCCGAAATACAGAACTGATTCTGCACGAATTAACCCATTTATGCCTACTGTTCCATTTTTGGAACCGCAGTCGAGTGAAATTTATTTTTAACCTAGGAGTTCAAAGTCGCACGTGTGATTGGATTTGTTACATCAGCCTGCTTCGCAGGGGCATAGCAGTTTCGAGTAAAATATTCAGTTAGCAGATATTTGCCTGCAATGAGGTTGTGAAAGTTGGTTTATATTTTCTTCAAAGTTTTTGAAAAATCATCTATAAACAGGTAATGCAATGATTTTGTCGAGTGTTCCAAAGATAGAACACCATATTACTCATACATGGCATAAAATAAAATAAAAAATAAAAACTTTTCAGTGAATTGTTGTTTTTTACATTTTTCTACTTAACATATACGAATTTCATGCACAAATTCAAAACTTTCAACCTCCGGCATAAATGGGTTAAAACAGATTATGTTTAATTGCATGTAACACTTGAAATCTATGTCAGCAAATTCTGAAATAGGAACTTATTTCACCACTAGTCAGAATTAAAGCTTTTTCATAAGTGATGTCACTGAAATGCATAATTTTATGTTATTTTTGTTTTGTTTCATTTACTTTTCATTCCTGGAGTACTTGATTTTTATGTAGTCAGTCAGTGCAATTCATGTTTATGAAATTCGCAAGAGAGAGAGAGAAAAAAAAAAAGAAATGTTGAGTAGTTCAAATTTTTAAGTCGCCACTTTTTTTTTTTTTTTTTTTTTTTTTTATGAAATCTTACGGTGTTTAGGGAATAAGGCAGTTTGACTCCTCTAGGGCCCTAGGCCAGAGGGCAAGTGCCTTCCGTGGAGGTCCTAGCCTGCATTTACGCAAGTTTCGGAGAAAACCACGGAAAACTCCGAGCGGCTAGGCTGACGAGTGCAACCTGGGACCGAACCCGGCACCTTACGTCTACCAGCTTTGAGCGCAGCACTGCTCGGCCGCTGGTAGGTCATCAAATCTTATGAATATAGAAAATTGAAGACTGGATTCTTCTATATAGAAGTCAACAATTCGGATTCAAAAAATTAATTAATTATTGCAAATACAGTAGATAATACAGTATAGTAAGAATAACGATTGCTAAGCATTCTTAGAAAGAGAATAAAAACAGAAATATAAGATAACTTGTAGCTAATACTTAATAAAAACAAACAGAATTTTGTATCTTACACTGCTGAAAACATAGTTCAATGTCTCAGCAAAAATATGTTGCCACCTCAGGCTAATTTAGCTAAATCTAATATTTTTAGAAATTTGGTGTTAAATGTAAACACTTTAGTAGTGTTTTCTAATAAAATGGCTTTACTAAAGTGATGAAAATTAATACCAAATTTATAAAAATACTAGTTAGTACCCGTCAAAATTTGACGGATCATGTGCAACTTAAATCTTTTCATGGCATAAAGTTTTAAACATCCCTGTTTTAATATTTCGTATTACTCTAAACCAGTTTAAAATCCCCTGCTACAATCAATTATTTTTTGGTCGAAGGGAAGGGGGAATAAATTTCATGAAATTTCAATAGACAAAATTTGAAAGTACTTCGTATAATAAAGAATTTTTTCTGTTTTTACTCTGAATAGGACCAAAGCAGTGTTTGGAGTAATTAAAAGAAAGACAGAATTTATAAACTATGGTAAGAATCGAGAAAGAAAGCACACGTCAATATTTTTCATACACATTATTTTAATTTGATTGCTAATTTTTATATTCAAAATATTTTTCTACAAATAGCATAAGACTAAGATCTTGACTCGACAAATATTTACTTAACAAAACGGTATTAAGCGCAAATCTTTTAAATAGAAATTATTGTTATCGCTTGAATAATTTTGCTGCCCACTGTACATAGCATGAAAATAAAATCTATTGAATATTATATTAATATTCCATTTCAATTACAAAATGACAGTGGCGCCATCTATAATCTATCGATGTAAAAAGAAAAAATCAAAAATCTAAAAGAGCTTTTATTTTATTTTATTTTTTATTTAAATATAAAAATATTTTTCAATTCACATAAATTTATGAGGCAAAATAATTTCATTTAAAATAAATTTTAATAGTGTTTTGTATTTTCTTTATATTCTATAATTATAATTTATTTGCACTTAGAAATAGACTATGCTACTTAAAAATAAATAATTTTACTTGATTTTGATTGAATAATTTATTTTATTTTATTTTAACATTGTAAAATAAAAAAATTTAATTTTTTGTTTTATCAAAATAGTATATCTCAACAAAAGTATACTATTAAATATAAATAAATAAATAATAAGAATGAATCTAATATTTTAGCAAGTTAATTTGCTCAGGAAATTTCTTATAATAAATTACACCATGTAAATTTTTACTCGTATAAAACATCAATATTTTAAGGTTTTTCTTTCTAAATTAGTTTTCCTATAATATATTATGGAAATGAAATATCAGAGATTATAATAATTAGATTTAAAAAAAAAAAAAAAAAAAAAGAAAGAAAGAAAGAAAAAAAACATCCTTGGATGTTAAATATCTATCGCCATCCTTTCTAAACAAAGTTTTCAAGTGAGAAAAGTTAATTTTTAAAGAACAATAAATAAATCTGAGAATTTGTTAATTTTAAAACTTTTTTTTCCCCTTTTAAGGAATGGAAAACAAAACTTTTATTAATATATATGTTCTATATGGTACCAGATGGCGCCACAGTAAAAAAAAATCCCGAAATCCTATCCTGTGTAAAGAAATTTTCAGCGATAATGTACATGACATTAACCGATAAGAATTCGCAAATTCCTTTGTTTTAATATATTTCCTTGGAAAGTATGAATCAATAAATTAATTGTGTGAATTGTTTTTATGATTGAGTTTTAAATAGGCGCTTCGCTTGCCATAGACATATGAAATATTGTCGTCTGCTCGACCTCTATTATCGGTATTCGTATTGCACTGAATAAAGAAAAAGGAATATTCCCGTTCTGAATTGGTTCAAAATTTTCTGGCGCATGCCCAGATCGTACGATTTTGGTCTCACAGAAAGTCGCTTGTGTTTTAATATTATAGATTAATTGCTGCTAATTTCCTAAATTGGAACAATATTTTGGGGGAAACATTGAACTTTAAAAGTTCAGTGACGTGAAAGTAAACGATTTAAAATAATATGTTCTAGTTACATTTCTGTTTTTAACACTTTCCTAGAAAGTTTAAAAGTGTTTATGGCTTTGGTTTGTCTGTCTGTCCGCGCTGTAGCTCCTTTGAATATTTATGGAGTTTCTTGAAACTAATATATGTTATACAAGTTGACTACCGGATGTTCTCTATTGAAAATGGAGTAAAACCACCACTGGTTTGTGTGGAGGGAGGGACACCCGAAAGTTTTCCAAAGCATTGCGTTCTGTGAGGGGTATGTCTATAAACCATATTTTAATATCTTTACCTTGCACAAATCTGAAGGAAATTGGAATATGTTATTAAAGTTCACTAGCAGATGATCCCTATTGAAAATGGAGCAATTACCACTACTGAATTGTGTACAGGGATATCCAAAAGTATTTCAAAACATTGCGTTCTATGACAAGTATTTCTATAAACCTTATTTTAATTACTTTACTTTACACAAATCTTAATGGAATTGAAATATCTTATTCGTTATGTAGGAAAGAATGATTTATATAGTATTTAGCACAATTAACATTAATATTTACAGGGACGCACAAAAATATCCAGATGTATTAAGGGCTATATAACGAAATAGCTGAAAGTGCCTTTTCATTTTTACTAAACATTTTCAAACTTTCTAATAATATGATTTGAATTTGTCCATCTATCTATTTGACTGCTCGTCTGCCCACCTTCAACGTCCGTAAATATTTTCACAATTCCTTCAAAACGATATATGTTATACAAGTTCACTATGGAATGTTTTTTATTTGAAAAGACATTAATAGGCCCATACAACTGATTTGTATATAGGAACACACACACACACACAATTAAAAGCCAATGCGTTGCGTATTCTGAGAGACATTTTTATAAATCTCATTTAAATAACTTTCTACTGTAAAAATAATAATGATATTGACATTTATTTTTAATATGCTAAAGTAATGTTTTACATAAAATATGATATTTTAGCATTTAAATTTACAGGGCTGTACGAAAATATTCAGATAGATTAAGGGGTACAATTGGAAATTGATGGAATTGTATTTTCGTTTGTGTTAAGCATTTTTAACACTCCTCAACGATGTTTAAGTATGTGATTACGAATCCACTTGGTCTGTCTCTCATTCTGTCTGTCACTTGTGTGATAACTTCGGCAAAGAACATTGACGGTTAAACGATGCAACGAGTACGCACAGTTGGAAAGCATTAATAATTAATGCCAACCGTATGACTTTTCGTTTCTGTTTTTTAATTTGCACAAATACTTTCATCTCAGAGAGTTTAACCTAAAAATTTTTTTTTTTTTTTTTTTTCAATTTTTTCTTTTTAAAAAAATTAAAAAGAAACTTTTTTTTTTTTTTTTTTTTTTTTGTGTGTGTGTGTGTGTGTGTGTGTGTGTATGATTGTGTTCTTTCTCCCCATAATAGTTATTCAAAATTTTAAATTGTAATTTGCATTGTTTACACCCATTGTGTTTCGGAACTTCTAATTTACAGTTCTTGTAAAAATTTAAAAAGTTATATTTTTGAAAGTTTCAGCATCCCAGTAACGAAGCAATAGCCCAGAGATAACACAGCAGCTTCATCCTTGTAAAATTAATATTTTATAAACTAATATAATTTATGAAAAAAAAAATATCCCAGACAAATTATTAATATTTTATAAACTAATATCATTTATGAAAAAAAAAATACCCGAGACAAATTACACAGATTAAAAAAAAAAAAAAAAAAAAAAAAAAAAAAAACCTTCTTTTTTTTTTTTTTTTTTTTTTTAATGAAATGTTGATTAAAAAAAATGCTGCATTAAAAAATGTCAACTTAAAAAATAATATAACATACAAACTCAAAACTTTCTATTTCTATTTCTTATTCAAAAACTATTATTACTATTATTATTATTATTTTCAAACTTGTTTTTTAAACATAAAATTATTAATTTTTAATCTGATTCACAGATTTCAAATATCAAAAAATTATAAATCTTGAAAAAGGTATACGATTTACATAAATCATAGCAGCAGAATCGGATTAAAAATTAATAACAATGTTCTCGAGAATTAATGTTTAAAGAACGGGTTTTTGCTTTTAGAGAAGGAAATAAACGATACTCGCACACTAAATATAATAAGTTATAGTGTTGAAATTAAATGCTTTGCTGCATTCATTAGAGATATGGGTAACACACACACGCGCGCGCACACACACACACACAAAAGGGTATACAGTAGCCGCCGCTTTATAAAATCACGTTTGTTTTCATGAAAATGATTTTATTAAGCGGCTGATTTTTATATCCGGCGAACATGCCCGAACTCAGTAAAAGAGTACTCATTACCTAAATATGGAAATCAATTCTTCTTCGCCCTTCCATCTATCAATTAGCCATCCATAGGAATGGATTTTTTGCTACTTATCATTCATGTAAAATTTTCAGCTTTTAGAGAAAAAATTACGTAAAAGATGGATATTTTCTTTGACCTGGCATTCTTGTACATATCTAGAAGTGCTACGTTAATGACTTCTACTCTCCTTATTCATTTTCGCTTGCTATTCACTCTTCTGTTTGGTACAATTTAGGCACTGATATAGTGTTTATTATTATGTTTACATGAAGCAAACTGAGAAATTTCAAGCTTCGACGTGGCCTTCCTTTGACTACACATTTGAAGCAAACCATCATACTTTACCAAAATGTTACGCTTTACATTCAAAATAAAAATTACCTGTTTGCATATCTTGCAGATAAGTTGCTTCAAAATAAGAACTATAAATTGTATTTGAATATTTTAAGACAGAAAAAAATACTCATTGGCCTATCATTTGAAGAATTCATTTCTCGAATTCAGAACTACAACACACGGTGGAGCGTGTTTTTCTTTTTCTTTCCTTTTTTTTTTTCAGGCATATAATTTTCGACAAAGAGTAATAATGTGATGGCTTGCTATGTTTTTTTTTTTACTTTCCGAACACTATAGTGAGGAAAGTATTGTAATCATGTCAAAAAACCGAATTCGAGATTTTGATGTTTCTATACGTTTCGAGGTCCAATGAGTCCGTTTTCACTATTTTTGCAATGATGTATGTATGTGTGTGTGTATGTGTGTATGTATGTGTGTATGTGTGTATGTCTGTGAGTGAACACGCTAGCGTCTAAACGCTTTGTTCGAATAACCTGAAATTTGGTACGTATATTGTAAGTCACCATAGTACGAACCCTATAGATTTTGGTGAATCTAGCACTTATAGTTTTTTTACAGGGACACAAAGAAAAATTCTTTATCATTATGGCCTATGGGAGCAAAATCTTAAAAGTGCGATAGCATCTAAACGCCTTATTCAATTGAGCAAAAAATTTATACGCATATTATAGGTCACAAATACTCAATCTGTATAGATTTTGGAGAATCTATCACTTATAGTTTTTTTACAGGGACACAAAGAAAAATTCTTTATCATTATGCCTATGGGGCCAAATTTTTAAAAGTGTGATAGCGTCTAAACGCCTTATTAATCTGAGTAAAAATTTTGTACACGTATTATAGGTCACAATTGCACAAACTGTATAGATTTTGGTGAATCTAGCACTTGCAGTTTTTTTACAGGGACACAAAGAAAAATTCTTTATCATTATGGCCTATGGGACCAAATTTTTAAAAGTACGATAGCATCTAAACGCCTTATTCAATTGAGCTGAAAATTTATATGAGTATTATAAATCACTGTTGCACTAACTATAAGCATTTTGGTGAATCTAGCATTTATAGATTTTTACAGGGACACAGCGAAAAATTCTTTGTCATTATGATCTATGGGCTCAAAGTTCAGTAGCGTTCAATAAAACATCGTGTAATATATGGAGAAAAATACTCAAACACTCTATTATGGTTTTCTCTTTTTTGTTTGTTTAACAACTCCTCTTTCTTTACTTTATCTACAAAACTGTTAATTACTCAATGTTCGGAAAGTCGAGTGGAGTCACTCCAGATTTTTTTTTTTCTTTTAAAAAATCCGGTGTGAAAATATAATTCATTGTTTAGGTTACACACATGATTATTTTTACTGTTGAAGAGATTTTCTTTTGAGTTTATTAACCGGCGATGCTGATTTTATTAAGCGGCGGTTTGTACTGATTTAATTCCGGACCCAGCAATTTGATCAGATTAAGTGGCTGATTTTATTAACCAGTGATCTTATAAATCGGCGGCTACTGTATTTTTAAATTAATAACATTCTACATTTTGCAATTTCTTGTTTTAATACATACTCGTATTATTATAACGCAAAGTGTGTTGATGATCCAAGCCAAATTTTGAGAATACTACTACGGCAATAATAAGTATAAGACTTTGGATAAACACTATAAAATGCAAGAAACTCGCAACAATCATTTCGTGTCGAAAGAAAACACGATTCTTCGTCAGGCGAACAAAGTAGGCACGAGCGCTACAACTGAAGCGTGGCAATGCACTATTTTTTTATTATTATTATTTTATATATTTATTATTATTTTATTATGGGGTGCCACTTCGATTACAGCACACGTGCCAACTTTGTTCGCCTGACGAAGGGTCGTATTTTCTTTCGAACCAAAACAATTTTTGCGAGTTTTTTGCATTTTATGGTGTTTATCCAGAGTTTTGTACTTATTATTTTAAAACACCAATTCTGCTGTGCTTTTTAATTATTATTACAGGAATATTCTCTCTAGAAAATATTTTTTAATACAAGGTAGAAAAATAGAACATACTGTCAGTTAAACTTGCAGATCTGTATAATGCAACATTGACCATATTTATTTTATTTTATTTTATTTTATTTTTTTAGCTTCATTAACCCTTTGCCTTTTAATTTCGCTCTTCTGGCCAGTATTGCCAAATTTAAGGTTATTTTTATTCAATATCCACCACTAAATTTTAAGTATAGCAGTTGCTTAATCAATTCGAAGGTTATACTCTCATTGTGGATGAATTTAACTCCAAAATTTGAATATGCTAATAGTCTTCCCTACTGTAAAGAATGCAATAGCTCCAAACATTATATCTGGCAAAAATTTAACTTTTTAATCCCTTTTAGTTCTCCCTTAACTATTAAAAAATTAACTCTCAATGACCGCGATCTAAGTGGACCCACTGGATGTGTGTATAAAATACCAATCGAAACTAGTAGTGAACTTTTCTATCATATCGGGCAGACAAAAAAAAACTTTAACCGTACGAATTCAAGAACATATCCGAAATATTAAAAAAGGAAAAACTCTACTCATGTCGATTTTATATATGCTAATACAGATGCTAATCCTATATGGAACAACGCTAAAATTATTTCAGCACCACTTAATATTCAAGAAATCTATATATCAGAAGCCATTAATATAGTTAAATGTACAAATGCAATAAATTCTAAAGATGCAGCAATTTTGCCAATAATATGGCACACCAATATAAAATCAGATAATTAATATGTTTTATGTTTTTCTAAGTTTTTTATAGCTCTCCAATATGGCTTATACAACCGATGAAAATCTTACTCCTACAATAGATTCGTATGGAACTTCAGTACAAATAAACTCCTACAGTAGTTACAGCTCCTACATGCAGCTCTTTGGTGACCCTACGAGATACACTTCTTTTCTTCCTCCCGGTTTGCTGACGTATATAATTCTTTAGTACAAGTAAATTCCTACAGTAGTTATAGCTCCTACATGCAGTTCTTTGGTTACCCTGCAAGATCCACTCCTTTTTTGTTCCCAAGGTTGTAGTTGTAAAATACATCTTTTTAGACAGCCACCAGACTTCGCAAATTATCCATTTGTTCTCATGTTCAACATCTCCTCAAGTAGCTGAAGATTCTTTAACTGCTAACTGACAATTATTACAATATATTTAAAGCTGCTAATATGAAACCTAAAGATATAATTCCTGAAGATGCTTTATATATGAAAGCGAAAAGCTTCGAATCTGTATATATTCTTAAAATATTTTTAATTAATTATAATTTTAATTAACATGTTTCTAAAGTGTTTTTATTATAAACTATCAATGGCACATGGTATCCAACATGATCTCTTTTAGAGATAATTTGTGCTTTAAAAAGTACTAGATAGTCAGTACTTTAATAATAATAATAATATAAACACTTCTTTAAATAAAATACATATACATATATATATATATATATATATATATATATATATATATATATATATATACTATATTCCATTGGATAGATTTCCCTTATTTAATACATTTTGTTTAAATAAAGTATATTATCTGTATCACTGAAATCAGATTGCCAAAATAAAGTACTTAAATTAGACAATTCGAAAACTGATATTTGGTCGATATCCATTTTATGAAATCTAAATTGATAAATGTCCCTACATACAGATAAAATATCTATGAGACATTACCTAAATGTTTATTTTATCGTAACACATTAAATCCGTCTAAGATATGTCAATTAATAAACGTAATTTATTTTCATTTCCCTTCATTAGTCTTTATTATCAAAGTGTTTGTCTTTAATTACCCATAGCGCCCTCTTCAGTTGAAATCATGTAATATTTTTTTCATACCGGGTCCAGCACACCTCTACCATCTGTCTGTAACTTTACAGCTAGCAATCAGATGCGTAATCACTGTAATGGTGTGCGTGAATTAGCACGTTTAGTGGTAAAAAGAAAGAAAGAAAGAAAGAAAGAAATCGCTGTGCCTTCAAGGCCCGGAGACTCCCTCTGTAATTATGCAAATCAAAAAATTAATATATAACTTGTTTTTTCACTTCCAAAACCTACCAATTGTTCCCGGCAGACATTTCTGTGTGACGCCATCTGATTTAATACGAAACCAGGTGTATTATTAAAAAATATCGAAGAGGAAATTGTTATTACTTGTATCAACGCACATACACACACATATATAGCGCAATAACAATTTTAAGATTCATTAAAACTGATAGGAAGAGAATATAACTGATTTTATAGACTTGACAGATTGCGTTCTTGTTGGCAAACAGATGCTGCGTTTATGCAGCTAGATACAAAGATTCAGATAAAAAGATTTTTAATTCTTCATTTCTCCAAATACAGTTCCCGCCGCTTATTATAATCACATTCGTTCTGAGCCAAAGTGATTTTATTAAGCGGCTGATTTTTATATCCGGCGAATGTTCCTGCCCTTAAGGAAAATGTATTACTTCTCTGAATTTCGAAAGAAACTTCAAAAGGTAACGAATAATATAATTAGTAAACAATATTAATTAATTTTTGGTAGATAATTAACTAATTGTTTCTTCGATATAAGTAAATTAAACGCATTGTAAGTTCCCGTGCACTTTCGTTAGAGGAAAATCATCATTACCTTACACAAAGTTCACGCTGTTCTTAATTAATTTAAAATCTTTCCGTTTAAACCTCATGAATTATAGTAATTTCAAAATAAGAACTAGAAATTGCCTTCTAATAATTAGGGAAAAAAATAATTTCAAATCAAATTTGTATTTTATTACTGCGCTTTAAAAAATACGTTCCTTGAAATTGTTACGGAGATAAGTTGCGGGGCGTGTTTAATTTGTAACTGTGCTGCAAGTATAAAATCTTCAACAATGAGCGATAACGGAGGGTTTGTTGTGCTTTAATTTATTTTTCTATTATTAAAAAAAATAAAAAAATCACAATGTAAATTAAAAAAAAAATTAGTGTGCATAAATGATATTTTTGGCTGCTGAGAAGATATTTTTGAGTTTATTAACCGGCGATGCTGATTTTATTAAGCAGCGGTTTTAAAAGAAGTTTGTATTGATTTGATTCCGGTCTTGGCGATTTGATCAGATTAAGCGTCTGATTTTATTAACCAGTGATTTTATTAAGCGGCGGTTACTGTATATGGTAATAAACATAAAATACATAAAATTTGAATTACAGTTGCTAATCCTAGAATTTTATTTTTCATTTTATTCATATCTTAGTAATTACAAATACTGTTACACTTTAGAATAATAAAGTCAGCCAATGCTTCCATTTTAATCTTAAAATTATATCCATTAAATTCTAATGTAATCATATGTGTCCCCGAAGTGTATATTTCTCGATTTCTTCTATTTCGATTGCAAATTTATTGTTGTAAAATAATAATCATTATTATGGTTATTATTATCATAGCCAAATTCAGTAGTATCAAATTTCTTTTATTATTATTATTATTATAAAAGGAAGATCTTTACCGTATATAAAATTTTGGTGCATTTGAAACTTCCATTAAGAATTTTAATTCAAAATGAAAAAAATTGTTAATGATGTTCTTTTCCATCCAGTTACTAATGATTTGAAGTCTGTTATTTCAGAAATGAGATTTTTATATTTAACTTAGATCATAATGGTTAAAAAAATTAAAAAATAAAATAAAATATTTTCTGGAATAGATTAAGAAAGATTAGGTTGAATATTTACATAGTTTTTTTTAAGTTACAGGATTTATAAAATATACATATATATACATGGTTTTTATGTTATAATGCATATAATAATTATATACGTAAATACCAGCATAATCCTCAAGTTACATGAGGATTATTGTATCATTTATGATTTGCTATCAAATCATGTTGTCGGACATCCATGTAACATTGTATTTTCTAAACTCAAAAAACAGCAATTTATAGATATGTGGATTTACATATATTTTTTTCATGAAAGTATCCTTCAATGTCTTAGAACTAGAGTCCTGCGCAGGTCGAGTAATCTTGATCCGCACTCGACTTGCAGAATAACTTTTGACCCGCAAGCCGTCTCGAACCCGCAGCTTCATACCCGCAACTATATAATATGCGAATATAATACATATTTAGTGTATAATATGCGTAAATACCAGCAAAAACCTCAAGTTGCATGACGATTAGTGTACCATTTATGTTTTGCTATCAAATCATGTTGTCGAACATCCATGTAGCATTGACTTTCGAAACACAAAAAGACAGCAATCTATTTATAGATATATGGATTTATATATTTTTTTCATGAAAGTATCCTTCCGTGTCTTAAGACTAGAGTCCTGCGCGTATGGGGTAAACTTGACCCGGACCCGACCTGTAGAATAATTTTCGATCTGCAGCCGTCTCTAATCCACAGCTTCAGATCCGCAACCCGACCCACGACCTGCAGTGTTGAATTTATGGTTTATAAGAAACTGAATAAGAATTTTAGTACACCAAGTTATACATAAAGTTATATTGTTAAACAAATCTTTCAAAGAATTAAATATAGGTAATTTAATATTGGTAAAAGTTTTGTTTAAGATTAGATTAGTAATTTTTAATATAATTTAAGATTATTATTACATTAAAAAATATTAAAATAACTATAAACTTTAGTGTATAATACAACAAAATTTCTTGTGTATTAAAATTTAAAAGGGAAAAGCCACTATTCTAAATATTTTGATAGTATATAAGAAAATAAAATAAGGGGGAAAATATACAATAGAAGGCAAATACTTTTGTTATACAGTCGTTCCCACTTAATCGGGTAACGGATAATCGAATACCCTTATAAGAATATAAATTTATAGAACCAATTTTTTTCCCATAGAAGTAGTGTTAAATTTTCTCGTTTAAAGAAATATTTTTTACAACGCCACCCCGCTTAATCGCATAAATACTAACGTTTCTTAAATAAATTCATCTATTTCTGATCAGATTTTTCCTCTCATTCTCAAAAAAAAAAAAAATCCGTTCTTTTAAAAACCTTTCATAACTAAGGCGTGCCCTATAAACATGAGACGGTATTCCTGCCGAGGTGATAAAAATTGTTTTGCAAAAGCCAAATTTATGAAATCAGCAACTGATGATGAAATTCGAAATTAAAATACAAATTATCTCCAGGAATTAAAAATCACAAATTTTGAAAGTTTTTAGATGATTGAAATAGAACTTTATGAACTCATAGATGTTGATAAAGATGGAGAAATAGAAAAAGATGAAGAGTTTAATCTTCTAATAAAATCTTTAAATGAAAGCGATTCCTCCAATGATAAATGAAGTTGCAAAATCCTTTAATGTTATTCATCGTCATTTTGAGTCTTATAGAAGCGATTATAATCGATTTATGTGCTTTAAAAAAAGAAATCGAAAAATTAAGTCTATATCAAAGTAATCATTCATAACTGGTTCTTTTTTTTTTTTTTTTTTTTTTTTTTTGTTAAAATTAAAATTAAAAGTACAAGTACACTTCATTTTTTTTTTCAGTATTAATTGCATTTATAAATTACTATAATATTTTAACTTAGTAAAAGTTTGTTAAATATTTGAATAAGAAAGAGGTATCGACCATTTATCTTTTCATGTAAGCATAAAATTATTAGAGTTATACATCTAATTGCGTTTCTAGTCTTTCCCCGCATAATCGAATACCCGCTTAATCGAATTAATATAGTTGGAACGGCAGATATTCGTTTAAGCGGGGCCGACTGTATGAAGATTAAAATGTAAGGTAATATTTATGCAATTGTAAGTAAACTTCTCTTATGAGTCAAGTTGCTTAAAAGTGTCATTTAATTTCTGAATTCAAAAGGTTATGTTAAAAAAAAAATAATAAACCCTTCGATATATATATATATATATATATATATATATATATATATATATATATATTGCAGCTAGACCCGCGAATTTACCCGCGGGTTAAAATCTATTGCAAACTCGATCCGCACCAGACCCGCAATTAAGGTAATCCGCGGGTACCCGACTAAATGTAGAACTCTACTTGGGAGTTAATGTTCCTTTGCCTTGACCAGATTCTCGCTTCAGGCCAGCTCTCAAACAATTATGACAACATTTTCCTTGTCATGAAATTTACCAAATTCACTGTCTCATGAATTTTATCAAATTATATATTTCACAATTTATTTCCGCGTCTTCATAATTGTCGAAAAAAAAATTGTACTAACTTGCAACTACAATGTGATTAAAATCGTCTTTTAAAAGGATTTTTTAATATCTGATAAAAATTATTTGAAAAATTTATAATTCATTTTTATAGGTATTTTAATTTTTAAAGCTGATTTACACATCAAGTATGAATGGTATTTTTTTTGTAGAATTGATGTATATGCATAATATAAATTGCATAATATGAATGATGAAATATGCATAGCTCATAGTAAATGATTGAAAAACTATATATAAAAGAAATAAACTTACGGTTGACGAGTATGCTTAAACCAAATATCCAAATGAGCTACAGTTAGCGTCATAAAATGTTACTTACCTAAAAAAGAAAAATACAAATATTAGACAAAAGAACACTTATCATAATAAAATTTACGCTATTTTGCAAAGACTACCAAATATTTAAAAATATCTTCCAGAAAAAATTAATAAGTCTGAAAATTTATTTTATAATTCAATTTCTGTCTATAAAAATCCATTTCTATCTATTCTTTTTTAATTAATTAATTGATTAATTTTTATTTATTTATTTTAGGGGTTACATGTGTTTTGAAGGCTAGAAAAAGCAAATTTTTTCTCTGTTTTTATAAAAATATAATAAATGAAAATCTTTATTTAAAATTTTAAGCATGTAAAATAGCAACATTTAAACAAGATTTTACAAAATTTTGAAAAATCCAGCTGGTGAGTCCTGCTTCCAGGAAAGCCTCCAGAAAAGCGATTCTCATGATTTCTAAAAAAAAAAAAAAAAATGACCTGACTTTGTCGAAATTTTGCACACTTTTTACTTTTTCTTACCCATAAGTTAGAGAAAATATTGTTTTTGGGCCAAATTTTCGAAAGTGTGTTTTTGTTATATTTTACATGTTTTGAGGTCCCCTGAATCCAAAAATCATGTTTTTAGCAAACGGTTTGTGTGTCTGTTATCAGCATATCTCAAGAACATATGGTAGTAGAATGTCAAAACTTGGTATTCTAAATGTTTATGATATAGAGATTCTACACTGAGCTTTTCGTTGAGATGAAGTAAATGGTTCGTGTACAGGGACACTCAAGAGAATTCAAATACATTGCGTCTATGGGGGAAATTGCAGGTAAGTAGAGTTTAACATAAATAGACTGCACTAAACTAAATGAAATGAATGTATATTTTTTTATATGCATAAAAACGTGTTTCTTGTAAAATATGGTAGGGAATCATTCACTGTTTATTTACAGGGCTACACAAAAGAACTAGATTATAGTGCGACAATAGCTGAAAATTTATGGAAGTGTATTTTAGGAAGTGTCAATTATTTATACAATAGGATTATATTTAGGTGCACCTAGTGGTCTGTACATAATATTCAAAAGATATACAGGGCAGCAAATATTTAAGCGATAATATTCTTTTTTATGGTTTGTGGAAGTGCTTTGCTAAAATATTTTACCATGTTCAGGAATGCTGCTCAGGAATTGAAACTAATTCCTCATAGACATATGGTAAATAATGTATGTTTTTAAGCTAAATATTCCTTTCTTGTTTTTTGTATATTTACACGTTTTGAGGTTTCTTGGTTACTGAAGTCAAGTTTTTTAACGTTTGATCTTTGTCTGTGTCTCTTAGAGTAACTTAAAAACGAATAATTTCAGGAGATCCAAAAGTTGTATTTTCAAGTTAATATAAGTTTGTTGCTGGAAAAATTTAATCAAGACTCATATACGTTTCAAGGTATGTTGCATGAAAGTTGTCTGAAAGTTGGCTGAATAATTAAGTGAACTTTTAATTTTAATAACATATTTAAATTCTATATAAATGTAGGTGCAGTAATGAAACGGGGGGTTGAGGGGGTGGTAGACCCCCTCACACAGAACTAGTTATCATATAAAACTCTTCCAAAGCCTAATTTGAATTGTTTTAACATAGGTTTACATATCAGTTCTCGTTATCTTACCCCTTAATCTCCAACTTATTTTTATAGTATTAAATTTCAGGGTAAATGAAAATCGTGAGTGACACAACAGATTATTTAAAATAGAATTGACTAGTATTTGAACAAAAGAATTTTTTTTCTTTCTTTACTTTACTTTTTTTTTTTTCAATTACAACTAATTTTACAAGGCTAATTGGATGGTAAAATGTACCGCAAATTATATTGTTTTTGCATACTACTCCACCAAAACTCAAATTTCAATTAAAAAAAAAAAAAAAAAAATTACCTTTTTAATGAAAATTTTGTAAAATATTTTTTAAATGTTGCTTTTTTATTTGTTCAAAATTTTGAATAAAATGTTTTATTTATTATATTAAACAGTTAATAGAGAAAATATGCTTTTTCTTAGTCTTCAAAACTCATGTGAAATCTTAATTGACGTACTATTTAAACCTTTGCTCTTGAAAATTTTTGATAAATTATTTTTTTTTTAATAGAATGATTTTTACTATGTTATAAAAAAAAAAAAAAAAAAAAAAAAAAATCGTCTTAAAAAGCAGAAAACTTTTGTAACTTTCCCGCAAAAAATTTCGGTTTTCTATAATTACAGACATTTACTGTAAAATAACATCTCAATCTGTAAAAAAAAAAAAAAAAAAAAAAAAAAAAAAAAAAAAAACATATTTTTTTTTTTCCTAACCAGATAAAACCTGTAACAGTTGATACAGATTTTATCTGGTAAATGAATATTTTTTCTGTTTTGCATACAGAAAACTTGACATAAAAGCAGGATTAGTAAGTGACAGCATAAATTGTGGTTTCGTGGCTAAGGGAGCATCGTCACCTACTAGTAAAAAATTGGAACTTTGCTGCCAGAAATTCTCTGTAATTACAGAAAAATACGTTTTGTCAAAGTAATTTTTCCGTAATTTACGACTTTTTTTCTCAAATTACAGAGAATTTCTGGCAGCAAAGTTGCATTTTTTTAAACAGTGACTGTATTATGGACTGTGGTTTAGGTTACTAATTAACTAAAATAAAATTATTTAAATAATTTGACCAGTAATTTTTAATTTACATATAAAAACAAGAATAATAGTCACTTAAACAATTATATACACATATAATATTTCATCATTAAAATATTCATAAACCAAGAAGTAAAGCCACGATAATAACTTTTAAAAATTTAAAATTGCAACAAAAGATTAGAGGAGAGTGGGGTACAATGGACCGCTCCCTATAATTTATTTATTTATTTATTTATTTTTATGGTTCGTATTTTGATTCATAGGTAGCAGCATTGCAATGATGAAACTTAGCCAGCAACTTCATGCCTAACTAACAGTTTAGCCACTTTATTCGTGAAGTTTAGTTTACGGTAGAAAAAAGTAAATATTTTTAGTTAAATATTTTTTCTTTTTGTCTTTCAGGAATAATGATCTGGAACAGGCTATTTAGCATAATAAAGAGTTAAGGTCATCTATTATTATATTTAATCTTATTAGAATATTTTTTAAGAGGATTTTTAATTTTTTCTAGTTATTTCAGGGGTCGATCCAGGTTTTATTTTTTTTTGGGCCCATTTTTGTGAAAAAATAATTATCATATAAAAGCTTCAATTTTAGCGATCACTAAATTTTATATATATCAAGAAAATTGCACTGTAACAAGTAAATGCAATATTTTGATGTAGAAAAAAAAATTATAAAAGGATCATTAATGAAACTTATGAAAGGACTATTTTTAAGAATTTTAATTTTGTGAAGGGGCCCATTTTATAAATTTTAATTTTGTGAAGGGGCCAATTTTATAAATTTTAATTTTGTTAAGGGGCCCATTTTATAAATTTTAATTTTGTGAAGGGGCCCATTTTATAAATTTTAATTTTGTGAAGGGGCAGGTAAACGGCCCCAGTTTTTCCCTGAATCGACTCCTGCATTTGGTGTCAGAGGTCCAGACGGGGTACAATGGACTACTAAGAAACGGGATACAATGGACCATGGTACATTTACCTCAGTTCTCTGTCATAATAAACTGATTTACGAAATCTGCATTTTTGAAGTGTTAGCTATAAATTATATATAAAAATTTCAGAGTTATCCTTAATTAGATCTATTATGTTTTCAAAGATGAATAAGAAAGCAATTTACTTTGAGGTTTTTTCTTATTTATTTTTAATAATCATTCAGTTACTTTTGTATTCTTATATTTTTACAAATATCATACAGCTATAACAAACTAAATTAAATAATGCATTTAAAAAATAATAATACAAATAGATTTGACGAAAAAGACGGTTTTTACATTTTCTTGGTTTAATCACAGAAATAAAAGATTTCTATAAAAAGAACCTGTTCTATAAAAAGAATTTCTATAAAAGGATCTGTTTTTGTGAGATTCATGCAACGAAAACTTAATTAAGATCTCTGCATTTTTCCTGAGAGTGTTGCTATATCTCTTGTAAATTTTCAAGCTATTGTAATGAAGAGTTTTCCAGACCCTACAACTTCACAAGAAAACAGCAGATTTTCAGTGACACAAAAATTGTTTGGCGTATCATTTTCTAATTTTAATGTTCATTAGTTTACATCATTTGTATGAATCGAAGACCTAAATAAACAAATATAATATATTTTGCATTTTATACTATTAAAAAAAAACATAATACATTAAAATTTGACCTGTGTTCCATAGTACCCCATGTCATGGACCATTGTACCTTGCAGTTGGGATACAATGGTCCCTTTTGCCAGTTGTTATTAAAAAAAAATATATTAAAAAAAAATAAACATAATTATTGCTTTTGATTGAGTGCCAAATAAGACTCAATATATAGTAATATGCACACATATTTTCAATAGCGAGAAATTATTACTTTGTGAGTGAACAAACACCTAAAATTTCCAAAATTGGTCCATTGTACCCCACTCTCCCCTATATATTAAATAAATAAATAAATAAAAAACTAATTTTGCATATTGATTTTAATCCAAACTATCCCTATTGAAAAACGTAATTTTTATTGGAATTTATGTGAAAAGAGCAATTACAATAACTAATAAAATAGAAAAATATTATAAACTAAGGCAAATTCTTAAAAAAAATAAAAAAATAAAAGCAGAAAGTTGAGTTTCTTTGGATAATAAAGACAGTTCGTCATACATTCAATTTCTAAAGACTTTATGAATGTCATACTGCATTTAAGAAGAATTTTACAGGGAAAAAAAAGTGCATTGTCTGAGGTTAACTGTAGACCCCTGAATTCATTAATTATTCGCCTAATGCAAAATAAGACTTCTTTCACTATTAAGTATGACTTACAATCTTTTGTATCCATTTTAGAGTCTAGATAATTATACCTGACATGAAATGATAATTAATAAGCCCTTGTAAAAAAAAGAAAAAGTGATTAAGAACTTTCATTAAGATTAGCTTTTATATACGGATCTATCATTTAGTGATCCATCATCGTAGAATAAATATTATTACGTATAAACTGGAAAATCTCTGTATATGTGAGGAAAAAAAAAAATCGAGAAAATAAAGAGTTTATTAATAATTGATAGTATTGTGAAAACAAATTGTGTATATATGTGAAAACTAATGGCACAATTACAGTTTAATAGAAGAAAATTCTTATTTATACAAACAAATTAATAAAAAGTAAACAACCAATAAATGAAGTGTTTTATTTTGTTGATTTCTTAGTTTCCATTCGTTTCCATTAATTCCGTTCACAAGTAAATAGTTTTATTTTATTATGTGATAAATTTGTAGTTAAAACACATTTCTTTTGATTCTCTTTAGAATTAATTGAAATTCTCATAATAAATATTAAATTCCTTTCCTTTTCCTTTTTTTTTTTTTTTTTTTTTTTTTTTTTTATTTCTTTAAGATCAAACTATTAATTTTATGTGAGTCATATAAAATAGCGAAGAATTTAAATTAAATATTTTGTTTTACTGCATTAAAAACTGTGTAATTAAAATAATCTTTTGTTTATAAATTAATTACATTTCTAAGTTTAACTTCTTGTTATGTTATTTTAGTTTCTTTTTCAAAGAGCCGTTTTTTCCCTCTCTTCAAACATATGCATGGTATAAAATATAACTAAATTAAGAATATTAAAAGTTCTAAAAATCTATTTTAATTCGAAAAACGGAATTCAAAATTTTAATTTTTTTTTTTTTTTTTAAGTTTTTAAAATGCTCTCTGCTTTTTTCTAACTAATTTACATGTATACTTTTTCAATTTTACATCATTATAATTTAGCAAAATGTTCTGAATATATCGGTTATTTACTTTGTGGATTCACTAATAAGTTAATTTAAAAAACATATTTATCAGTTTGAATGCTAAGAATCTATATTAAATTTCAGCATTCAAACATAAACTTATTTCTAAAAAAAAAAAAAAAAAAAAAAATTACCGATGAATCCCCAAAGTAAAATTTAAACATGCTTAGACTATATTGCCAAACTATAATAATGTAAAATCGAAGGAAAATAAACAATAATAATTAGAAAGGAGCATTTTATTTTTCTCAGAATTAAAAATTTGAAGTTTATTTTATTAAATTTAAATAATTTTCGGGATATTTTAATATACTTAATATTACTATATTTCAATGGATATGTAAGTAAATTTTCACAACTCCAGGAAAATAAATTACAAAAAAGATTATAACGTCCACTATCCCTTTAAACGTGTCAATACTTTCAAAATATTGCAGAAAAATACACCGAAATGCTACTGGTGAATGATAACCAAAAGTTCTCTAAGCATAATAAATTTTACAGTTTATGATGTTTGCTTATAGAGATTTTATTTATCTTTCTCAAAAATATGCCATTAATAAATAATTGAATGTGAAAATATATAATATCATCATCTCAATCAATAATAAATTATTTGAAACGCTTACAATATTCTGATTGTTTTATGGATACGTTAAGTAAAAATAAATGTTGTAATTGATTTTTTTTTTTTTTTTTTTTTTTTTAGTTCGACAGTGATGGAAATTTTGCGTTGCCGCTATTTATTGTATTACACTTTGAATGAACGTGCAAACATTTTTGTTTTTATTTAAAATATAAAAAGCTGAAAGTTTGTCATTGTATCTGTCCGAATTATTCGATTTTATCAAACATTTGTACGCTTATTAATCAGGGCAATATCTAGCTGTCGCTGTATTTTTTTTAATTCAATAGGATAATTGCTTCAAATATATTAAGTAAAAATCTCATTTTAACTTTACAATTATGTACAAGAAAAAAAAATTAATGCAAAAATTAAGTAAATAAGTGAATATTTTATGTCAAAAAAAGGAAAAGAAAAAGAAAAGAAAAAAAGAAAAAAACTTCCAAACAATTTTTTTTTTATTAAATTAAAATTGAGAAAACTCGTGCTAAAGAAATAGAATAGCTTCAGTATAGAACCCCTTCGCGAAAATTGAAATTAGCGACTGAAGTAGCTCGGTCGTTTCTCGCCAAGATGTTTACTTACGCAATTGCAATACCCAATTTAATTCGTCGCCTAAACAACAACAAAAATATAGAAATCGCAAAGGGGCTAATATGCTGAAACTACTCCAAAGTAAATTTGAGATATAACTGTATAGTAACCGATGCTAGGGAATAAAATTAAGTTGCTGCATGCCTTTATAGGGAAGAATAGATTAAAATAAGTCCTGTCGTACTAAATTAAATTCGGTTTACAAAGAGTGCAAGCAGATTTTTTTTCCCGGTAAATTTGCCATAGAACATTTCATTGTCATACTACAGTTTAGTTAGAAATTGAAAAAAGTTTGTAAACTTTTTAAATTATATATCTGTACTGTATTTGCTAAATATATATATATATATATATATATATATATATATATATATATAATGAAATTTGTATAATACATTGTGAATTTCGTAAACTTTTTTAACACAGCATAAATAATTTGATAAAATATTTAAATTTTCATGTTATGTATAACTTTCATTTTTATCTTTTAACTATCTTTCTTGAAACTAAGCTGCTGGCAAAAATACAAGCGAATATAGTAAGAGAGACAATATATATGTATATATATATATAACATATTACAATTTTAAAATACAAATCTGGTTTACAATCAATGTTTAAACTTGAAAATTTCTTCACACACCATAAAAATACCACATACCACTTGAAAACTCTTCCACGCAGACCACCTGAAACACCGCTGAATCTCATATACCTTTTATGGTGTGTGACGAAGTTTTCACGTTTAAATATATTATAACTTTGTCATACTTTTAACAAAGTAAAATTTGAGTGTTCTACTAAACCTTATTTATAAAAAATAACACTTTTTTCAAATTCTGTTATGCATTTCAGAAAAAAATTTGCAATTTTAACAAAAACTATTTCTAGATTTTAACATAAAGATTCTTAATTTATGAAAGCTAAACATCCTATTGTGAGCTTGAATAACGCATATCAGTTTCAAGAAATTACAAGAATATTTACTGGAGTTACAGCGCAGACAGACAGTCAGACGTTCGAACAAACAGACAGACAAACTGAAGTCATAAACACTTTCCAACTTTATAAAAAAAATGTTTAAAATGATATAATAAATCTTCGTTACACGCTGTTTCGCTTTTTTTTCTTTCTATCTTTTTTTTTCTTTTCTTTTTTTTTCTTTGTACGAGTCTCCCTATACTTTCGCGATTCTCAAACTTGATCTCTAAATCCCTGTTGAAATTCTAAAACTTTATCTCTAAATCGGTATTTGAGACCTAAAGCGTAAAAATGTTTGTAACGAAACATGTTATCCCTTTCAATGTCATGTATTATACTAATTCAAACATAAATGCGCCAAATAACTTACTCTTTACACTCTTAAATACTGTAATAATCCTATGTCTGCCTCGACTATACTTCGATCCACTGTGCGACTCCTAGAAATTGCTTACCTAATATTTTATGTCCTTCGTTTTTTATTTGCATTTTATTTATTTATATTTATATTTATAATTATATTTTATTTGTTGAAATTTTATTTTTCTGACTGAGTGAAAATAATGCCTGGACTGGGAGTCGAACCCCGGATCTTTGACTTACAAGGTCAAGGCTCTACCAATTGAGCTATCCAGGCCGACATCCCGGTCAGCAGTACTCACTCAGACAACCTTTTAGGCAGAAACATCTCTGGTCTATCATTTAGATAGCTCAACAGAAATAAGCCGCAGGAAATGGAAAACACCATTAGATAATGGGAGAAAGAAATACAATTTTTATTAAAATCACACAATCAACTGTGGAAGAAAATCATATTTATTGAAATTATTTTTTTTCACTCAGTCGGAAAAATTAAATTTCAATAAATATGATTTTCTTCCACAGTTGATTGTGTGATTTTAATAAAAATTGTATATTTTATTAGCTTATTTATTTATATTATATTTATTTATACTTATTTATTTATTTTACATTCCATTAAATTTATTATTATTATTATTATTTTCTTTAATACATTTTTCTCCCTTCCTCTCTGTCTTAAATTTTTTTTAAATATCTGTTAAATACATTGTTGCATATCAGAATGTTTAAAGAACCTTTGTTCTCATTCTTTATTTTCCCATTGTTATTAATTTCATTCGTAGCTGTTTTCACGTTGTACTCGTATCGACTTTTTTTGTCTGACGAGAAAAGTAAGGTCATGCATACTTATTTCAGCTTGAAATAATATCAGCATGTTTGCATACAAACACTACAGCAGGCATAAAATTTTTATTCTTCATAACCAATGTCACTTTTTCACGGCTTTTTTCTAAATAGGCTTTTACTTTGAATAGAGAGAAAAAAAAATCTGGAATGACTCCACTCGACTTTCTGAGCATTAAGTAATTAACTGTTATTTAAATAAAGTAAGAGTAACCGTTAAATAAGCAAAAGAGAAAATTATAATAAGGTGCTTGAGTATTTTTTTCCATGTAGTATATTATTTAATTTAACGCAATTGCACTTCAAATAATTTGAGCCCAAAGGTCATAATGATAAAGAATTTTTCGTTGTGTTCCTGTAATAAATGTATAAGAGCTACATTCACAAAAATTAATAGGGTTCGTGCTACAGCGACTTATAACATACATATCAACTTTCAGCTCATTTGAACAAACCATTTAGATGCTATCGTGTTCACTGACAGAAATACACGCTTATCTAACGAAGAATATTTGCTGCCGAAAAGATGTAAACATTGCGTTGGCTTTCAGGATAAGCTGTAAAAAGTCACGTTAAAAATTAATTACAGATGTAAGTAGATCGCCCAAGAACGGATCCATGAGGCAATATATTGGTTACGGTAAATGTACTGACTATTACAAAGAAGTAAATTTGGGGCGTGACCATAACTTGCAATAACAGTATGGAGTAGGGGAACAGAACCGGGCACAAGGCCCTAAACCCTCTTAAGCTACATGATCGTTACTACATCATGACCGTTACCATAACAGCATATCTTCTCCAAGAGATATCCTTAGGATATCCCAAGGATAAAAATACATGCTACGAACATCCTCAGGATGTAGTAGGGATCAGTGTGCTGTTAGGGTAGTGCTCTCCAAAACTGGAGTGAAAATGACATGGTACTTGGCGTTTAATTTTACGCACGCCAAGTTCAAAATTTAAGATAGAGAACTCTTGCGGTACGTTACGAATATTCTTTTTTTTTTTTTTTTTTGAAAAGACGACCAGTAATTTATTGGTCGTTGTTAGTGAATGTTGGCATGATTTCGCCAAGATTTTAAATCCTGGGAAATAACCAGCTAAGCAAGTATTTTGTCTGGATCATGTAATGCAATTAGGCGACAAGTGGGCACATGTGTTATATTTCCATGTAAGATTAAAAGAAACCGAATTAATTATTTTCTAGTTTCACTAAACAAAAGGATAGAAATAAGTCAAAACATATCCTTTCCAACACGAAAAGAATTTTTATTACGTTAGGATTGCTAAGTGAATACTGGGGACAAAGGTTTTGTTTCAGTTACATTGAAAAAGATATGAAAGGAAACATATAAAGATTAGAAAAAGTATATTACAAATTTATTATTTACAGGTTTAAAATAGTTATATCGTTATATTTTAAAATACGAGGGTAAGTCAAAAATTATCCGCAATGTAGCTAATAACTTTTCTTACAATGTTCATACGGAAGTCTGTCCTGGTTTATATTTATTGTTATAATGTTGCGGTCCTACAATGAAAGTTTGATCCTAATTCCTCCATTTGTTTTCCTTTTGTTGCAGATAGATCATGACCGCTTCATTGGAGGTTTGCATCAAAGAGGAACAGCGAGCAGTGCGACCATTTTTGAATTTATCAATCCATTCATAGACACTCCGCTGTGGCAAGACACTGTTCCCGTACTGTGCCGAAAGTCTTTGGTGGATTGCGGCCCCTGATACACCTTCCGACCGCAAAAACCGGATCACTGCTCGTTGTTCCTCTTTGGTGCAAACCTCTAATGGATTTTCTAAACCTCCAATTTGGATCAAACTTTCATTGCAGGACCGCAACATCATAACAATAATATAAAAAACTAGGACAGACTTCCGTATGAACACTGTAAAAAAAGTTATTAGCTACATTGCGGATCCTTTTTGACTTACCCTCGTAGTTGTTTAAGCTTAAATAATTTTATTTATAATTTTATTTATAATTTTATTTATTTAGAAAATTTACCTATCTTTTAAAGAGAAAAACAATTTTTTTAATATGTGATAATCTACATCACAGCATACATACAAACATCCATCACCATAAAAATAGAAAAAAATGAACTCGGGAGATCTCAGAACATACAGATACACCAAAATATTAAAGTCGAATTTTTGTCATGATTACAATACTTTCCTGTCATGTGTATGATCGGAAAGTAAAAGAAGAAAGAGAAGTGAACGATACTTTTGTGTCATGTCAAAAAATCTCTTTTTTAATAATAATTTAAAATAAATTACCACATTTTATTTTATGTCACATTTTAGTCTTTCACACGTTTTTTTACTCATTTTGATTTTTGAAGTAAATTTTCAACGTCGCTGCTCCTTATTCCTTTCCCCGTGAAACTTAATATCCCATAATTTAACTGCATTAATCCCTTGATGAGTCATTCCCTCTCTTAGCACCCCATGTCATACTACATATCAAGGATACGTAATGACTTTGACCCGCCCCCAGTTCCGTGTAAAATCACATGAAATTTCGAACGGATGAATCCCGTGACACATTCCTGTCTACACTCGACTACATTTTTTCCCCTCATCCGACTCCGTATTTGAGTATTCTGTCAGAGTGATTGGTCACAATTTTGCGCTCCCCCCCTTTCTAATTCCATTTTATGTGATAAAAAGGGGATTATTTTCACTAAATGGGGATTTAATTTGAATATCCTGGTTTTCTGCTTTGTAAAGTACGAAATGGCACGCGAATTTTTTTGAATGGGAAATGTCAAGTCTTTATTTGGTAGACGCGTGATTTTTTAGTCATTCAGAAGATTTATGATAATTTTGTTAATGATGTTATGAGTAAATTTTAGTCTTGAACTTGTAAAGAATTATTAATTTTAAATTAAATACGAGTTTTTCCACTTTTCAAAGGGGAGAAAAAATTGTTTGACTTAAAGATTTAAACATGATTTTGTGCAATATATTTTTCTTTCTTCTTTTTATCGTATGGATTTGTTTATTTACTGAAAACAAAAATTAATTGAGCTATCTTTATAATCTCAGATGGCAAAATAGATTCTCGAAATTTATAAGAATCCATATAAACCACCATATAATTACGCTGGGTAAAATTGAGTATCCCGTGCGGAATTAATTTTTATGAATATATCGTATTTTTACTAAATAACAATAAAAGGAGATGAAAATATACAATTAAAAAAACTAAATTACTAAATGATAAATGAATATTGCGGGAGTGAGAAGTTATTTCAAAATATTGTGTCCAGAGTCGTTCTGGTTTTGCCAGCTCCTTTATTATTTTTTTTCAGTACCTCAGCAAAAGAATGTTTCGAAATATTTTTGTAAAAAAAAGTTTTAAAAAATTTAAAAATTGTGTTCTAATGCAAAAACTTCAAATACTGATTAGCCAGCGATTTTAAAACAGTAAATAGTATTTACTAAAGATGAGAAAATTAAGACTGACTTACAGGATTCCATTTTATTTCTTATGAAAATTTTATCTTGTTTGCTTATATTCATAAAAGTGCAGAAAATTTGCAAATTTTTAAAGACTGTGTAATTTTTTTTTTTTTTTATCATGAAAAATAAACAAATGGAATACAAAATGATTTATTTGTGAAGATTTTTATTCATTAAATACATATTCAGTAAGTTTTTACCTAAATTTTGCATGTTGTCTTTTTTTCTTTTTTTTTTTTTTAATGAAAAAAAAAATAATCTCATTGGACTAATGTCGTCATATTCTCTAATTATATCATTGAACTGAGTCCACGAGCTTAAATATTGTCCATTAATAAACCTTATTTTATTTTTTATTTCATTTTGCACGCGCGTTTTTTATTTCCTAATTCAAAATTATTTAAAAAAAAAAAAAAAAAAAAACTTTTTCGATACTGTCCGTTTCGAAACTGATTATTATTAATTTTCTTTTCTTTTCCTGAAAAAAAAAAAAAAAAATGTTTTGATGAAATTCTGGCAAAAGCAGAATTTAGTTTAGTACGGATGACTACCAGTTTTTTTTTTCTCCAAATCATAACATTGTTTTCAAATTATTCAATTATATTTTCGATAAATTTTCGATTTCAATAAGTATCCAACTATTGTAAAATTGGTATCGTAAAAATCCGTAGATTGAGATTAATAGTCCTCAGTCCTAAAAAAAAAAAAAAAAAAAAATGGCTTCTGATGAATTAGAATTTTATTAATTGGATGGTGAAATTGGTATAAAACTTATAAATTTCAAATTTTAAAGGTAAATAAAACGAAATGCAACCAACATCGTTGCTTTCTTTATTCTATTCTATTTCTTAGAACAATTTTTATAGATGCCACACGCACCACATAAACCTTAAATTTTACATCTACTTTTTAGATAGCACGCGATCATGTTTTATATAAAAATTAAATCATAAAATTCAATTTTTTACTTATTTTCATTTTATTTTGCACGCGCACTTTTTATTTCCTAATTCAAATTTATTAAAAAAAAACCTTTTTCGATACTCATTATTATTATTTTTCTTTTCTTTTTCTTTAAAAAAAAAAAATGATTTTGATGAAATTCTGGCAAAAGCAGAATTTAGTTTAGGACGGAGAACTATTAGTTTTTTTTCTTTTTCAAATTATTCAATTATGTTTTCGATAAATTATTGATTTCGATAAATGTCCAACTATCGAAAAATGACACCGCAAAAATCCCAGATTTAGACTAACATTCCTCAGTCCTATAAAATAAATAGATGCCAGTCTTTATTGCCGTTTTTTACTTATATATTTTACTATGAATTTAACTTATAAAAAATCATGAAATTCTGGCAAAAGCAGAATTTAGTTTAATAAAGAGGACTATTAGACTTTTTTTTTCAAATTATAACATTGGTTTCAAATTATTATATTATATTTTCGATAAATTTTCGATTTCGATAATTGTCCAACCATCGTAAAACTGGCGACATTGTTTTATCCGTAGATTGAGACTAATAGTCCTCCGTACTAGAGGTCTGCTTGGGCCGGAATTTTGAGGCCCGGGCCCGGCCCGGCCCGTTTACTTTTTTGCCAGTGTACGGCCCGGCCTGGTAAAAAAACGATAAAATCAGGCCCGACACGGTCCGGCCCGATAAAAAAAAAAAAAAAAAAAAAAAAAAATGCATGCCTTTCTATATGAAAAAGATTTTTAGTATGTGTTTTGTAGAGGTTTTATATAGCGAAGCAATAGAATCTTCTTTAACAAAACTGCTGAACTTTTACCAAATAATTATTATATAAACAAAAGTGCATTATTACAGATGTACAAAAGGCACAAAGACAAATCGAAAGTCAAATCGAAAATATTACCACTCATCAAACAATACAGGACAGTATTTAAAATGGTTATTACTATTAAAAACACGTTCAACCATTTCCTATTATGTACCGTAATGCATACGAATCTTTCATGTGGTCCAGTAAACAAAATTTTAAAGGTAATCCAACCATAATCTATAGAAAAGAGGCTTTTGTACATGCTAAAAATGATGCTACTTTCATTCAGTGCACTGAAGAAAAGAAAAAGGAGTTTAGAGAAAAATTTACAGCGGCAGGATTTTTATAGCCTTCATACCACCTAAACTCTACAGATTATAGGGCACAAAGCCTTATACACAGTAACGTATCTAATTTATTTTGTCTGAACATGTGTGCAAACTAGTAGTGACATGCATACTATTTTGAATAGGAAACCATTTAATATTACTTGAAATAAAATATATTAATTTCGAGACATGCTAAAAACGTTTGCGGAAAATCAGATCGCGAACAGACAGACGGCTGAACAATTAAATTTAAGTTAGACATTTTTTAACAAAATAAAATTTTATGTGATATACCAGCCTGTAAAATTATGTGAAATAAATGACTGAAGAAATATTTTATCATTTTCCTTTTTCGTTGATTAACGATGAAACCAGAAAAAGATTCGGGCCGACACGGCCCGGAAAAAATTTCATTCAGGCCCGGCCCGGCCCGAGTTGAGCAAAAAAATTGAGCCCGAGCTCGGCCCGGACCGAGCTTGCAAAAAAATTTTAAGCCCGGGACCGGCTCGGCCCAAAAACCGAATGAAAAATTCGGCCCGAACCCGGCCCGTGCAGATCTCTACCCCGTATTACAAAAGTATGAATTTTAGGCTGAATAGTGACTAGACTCCGTTTTAATAAGGAATCGCTCAGATATGTTTTTATTATTATTATTTATTATTTTTTTATAATACTCATTTGTCAAGTTACCTGAATAATAAAATTCTTCCAAAATTTATAGGCTTATTTTATAACAAAAATTGCTATTCGAAATTAGCCCTACTGAAAAATAAGAACAGTGCAAACATCTATATAATATTTCTCTAATGTGTACCAGTTTCAATTATTTTTTGTCGAAACGATAGGATACGCGAGAATAAAAAAATAATATTTGTACATGAATAATATTTAAGCACGCGGACTTAGCTCAATGGACTAATAAGAAAAAATGACGACATTTGTCTGATGAGATTATTTTACGGAAAAAATGTATTTTTAACAGATATTTTTAAGGAACGAAGTTCCTTACGCCTTTCCTCCAATTCCTAATTTGATTTGATATACAGATCTAGATTGTTCATTTTCTCTCTCTCTCACTATTTTATTTATTTTCTCTCTCTTTTTTTAACACGCTTATATTAGCTTCACCTGTATGTATGTATGTTTGTAACTTCTCTGGGAGCAAAACGTGATTGCACAAAATCCTTCATATCTCAAACAAAAAACCATTGTGTATGGTTTCCAGAGCTTTTTAAGAAAACGGCTGATGGCTGAGCTACAAAAATTTGCATGGTGGTTCGTAATGACCTCTCCTGATGCACCTCGAAGCCCGATTTTCGAATTTTGTTTTAGTTTTCTTCACGGAGTAAAAAGACAGGAGAAGAAGGTAACGCTGAAATTTTGTGATGTTGTTTTCTAATGTTTACAGATGGCGCCAGCGTGCAATCCTTCCTTCTCTCCAGCTTCCGCAATGTTATTCAATGGAGAAATGTCTCGTTTTAATTATTTTTTTAAAAATAATATCAAGCTGAAAAAATTTCGATTGAAAGCAAATTTCATTAAATAGAGTATTCTAACCAACATGTTTTTTTTAAGAGCCATTTTATACTAATTTTACTTTGAAAGAAAGCTTTTAAAAAATGACGATTTTTATGAACCGAAGCTAGCTAAAACAGACAATTGGGAGGAAGGAGAATGGATGAAATTTTGTAAAGGAAAAAAATAAACTTACTTTAGGTGCAGAAAACACGAACTCGGACTTTATTTTTCTCCTAGGGGTTTTTTTCGTTTTTCTTATCACTATCATAGCCTGTTTTACAACTAGGAACGAAGCATTTATTTGAAACATCTGAATTATGCAGTTTTAAGAACTTACAAAGAAATTAAATTACTTAAAATAAAAAATTTTAAATGTACTTCAGCAAAATTCTATTGAAAACAACAGTATATCCGCGCCGAAGTAGGAAGGAATGACAAGTGGCGCCCTCAATATTTACCAAAAATTTAGATCACAGTTTCGTAGCTTTCACCCATTGGACCTTCAACTCCTATTAATATTACTCCGTGGTTTTCTTTTAATTAATTAAAATGTTAAAATAAAAACCTTCTAATTACTGATAAATTGGCCATTTAATTTTAATCCTTAATTTAATTGTTGCCAAAAAAAATTATCATTATTTTTTGGACAGAAAAAAAAAAAAAAAAAAATGTGAACAATAAAAATTACATTCACGGAGTAAAAAGACAGGAGAAGAAGGTAACGCTGAAATTTTGTGATGTTGTTTTCTAATGTTTACAGATGGCGCCAGCGTGCAATCCTTCCTTCTCTCCAGCTTCCGCAATGTTATTCAATGGGGAAATGTCTCGTTTTAATTATTTTTTTAAAAATAATATCAAGCTGAAAAAATTTCGATTGAAAGCAAATTTCATTAAATAGAGTATTCTAACCATCATGTTTTTTTTAAGAGCCATTTTATACTAATTTTACTTTGAAAGAAAGCTTTTGAAAAATGACGATTCTTTTGAACCGAAGCTAGCTAAAACAGACAATTGGGAGGAAGGAGAATGGATGAAATTTTGTAAAGAAAAAAAAATAAACTTACTTTAGGTGCAGAAAACACGAACTCGGACTTTATTTTTCTCCTAGGGCTTTTTTTTTGTTTTTATTATCACTATCATAGCCTGTTTTATAACTAGGAACGAAGCATTTATTTGAAACATCTGAATTATGCAGTTTTAAGAACTTACAAAGAAATTAAATTGCTTAAAATAAAAAATTTTAAATGTACTCCGGCAAAATTCTATTGAAAACAACAGTATATCCGCGCCGAGGTAGGGAGGAATGACAAGTGGCGCCCTCAATATTTACCAAAAATTTAGATCACAGTTTCGTAGCTTTCTCCCATTGGACCTTCAACTCCTATTAATATTACTCCGTGATTACATTTATTTAAAATATTTAATATTATTCCTTAATTTAATTGTTGCCAAAAAAATTATCATTATTTTTTCGACAGAAAAAAAAAAAAAAAAAACGTGAACAATAAAAATTACATTTATTTAAAATAAGGAAAGTAAATTAAAGCGTGTTCTTTAATTTTTTAAAACTATAATATTATTATTTCTTTTCAATGCAAATAATGTAAAGAAAGGAATCACATTAAAAAGTTGCATTTAATATTTTAGCGAAAATATTTGTTTATTAAAAATTAAATCTAAAACATGAATTATAAATTATATATATATATATAAATATATAACTAAAATAAAACTAGTACATTGTGGCCACCACAAGACTTTCTTCTATATTTTCCTATACAAAGGGCAAATAATTTATTAAAACTACTTTTTATTAAAATTATATAACATGGTGAATGCAAATAATTTTCATCTTAGAGAAAACTAACACTAAATACCCAAAGAAAGACAGTTTTATTGTCTATAAATAGCATCTTAAAAAATGCGTTTTTATAATGGTTATCTCACATATTAAGTTTCATACAGTTTTATGCCATACAAGTTGCGATACAGCCTTCCCGTTATCGAGGAAATTTCCAGTATAGCTGCTCCATCTGTTGGTCTAAAAGCATCTAACTTGAATCTGCATAATGACTCATAATGGCCTTCTCACATATCAAGTTTTGTTTGATTATACGCCATAGAACCTGAGATATAGCCCTTTCTTAAACTGCAGAGATCACTGTGGGGTAGCGCCACCTGTTGAGCGGTTGACATCAAAAGTTTATAGAAACTAATTTATGTGAAGGTTCATCTACAAATAAATTTTTATGAAATTCTGTGCAGATATAGTCTTCCCTTAAATTTCGGAAATCGCTTATATAGCAGTGCCACCTGTTAGTCGATAAGCATTTAAATTGAATCAGTATAGTGTCTCATAATGACCTTCTTACATATCAAGTTTTGTTTGATTATATGGAAAAAAACCTGAGATATAGCGTCCCCTTAAATTACGGAAATCGCTGTATAGCAGCACCACCTGTTGAGCAGTTGACATCAAAAGTTGACAGGCACTAATTTAGGTCAAGGTGCATCTACATATAAATTTATATACAATTCTGAGCATTAGTTCTGGAGATACAGTTGCCACAAACAAGCAAAACGGTTTTTCATTACGTGACGTTTTCTGCTAGTTAACTCCCTTCCAAAAAAGAAGAAGTGGGCAATATTTCATTTTTCCTTTTCTTTGTTTCTTCTTCTTCTTTTAATTTTTTTTCATTCAGTCTTAACGTAAAGTTTAAAGTACAATTTAAAAAATCATAATTACAAAAAAAAAAAAAAAAAAACTGTGTTTTTAAATTAATTTTTTTTAAATTACATACTCTATAAAGGCTTAAAAGTTGAATTAAATACATAAAAATTAATAAATTTCCAAAAGCACTTAAATATTTCATGAACTTTCACCACTCAAGATAACTTCTAATGAAAACTTCCTGTTCTCTTCCCATAAAATGTCGACATCAGCACTCCTGATACATATATGGGAAAAAAAAAAAAAAAAAAAACATTAAGACTGATAAAACTGATGTTGTACTCCATTTTAAGGGCACACTAGAAAAAGCACCACTACAACCCACATAAGTGGCCGAGGCAGATACTAGCATTTTTCCTTATTAAAATGCCTTTTTTACGGTCTTTTTATGCGAAGGGCTAATTGGATTTTTTGCACTTCTCCCCTTCTTCCCTCTTTCCCCTTTTAATGAAGGGAGATGTTCTGTGAGTAATCATTTTTATAATACGAAGAGAGGGATTGCAATAAAATTCTTTCTTACATGAATCATAAGGAAAATATTAATAAAAATTGCACTTCTAAATGTGTGAGATGTTCCCGCTTAAGCCATAAATGAGGAAAATTTTCTAAAAGAAAGAAAGTAGGTATCTGTTTCATTTCTTTTTTTTCATCTACATCGTTTAAATTTATTGAAAAGCGATTACAGTTTCTTAACGGGATTTCAATTTAATTTGACCATTTTCTTATGGGATACCTAATGATAATAAAATCTCACTTTGTAGAAAATTCAAGTTCGGATTCTGCATTATTATTTTTTTTTAATAATGTTATAAAATAAATTATTCTTAATTCTTTTCGTTTTCATTTTTAAGTAATTATAATTTTTAATAGATTTTGGAATATAATTCTAAAATGTTCGAGCATACAGTGAAAAGAGGAGTATTGTATCAAATTATCGCCAAATACTCGTCAAAACATTGCTATCATATCATCCAATAGTACAGTTAAAGCAAAAAAAAAAAAAAAAAAAAAAAAAAAATCATAATTTTATTATATTTCTGGTAGATATTGTTCTATACATGTGTTAATAATTCTTAATTTCGATAAAGGTTTATTATAAGAAACTTCTTTTGATCACTTTAATTTAAGATGAAAATTTTCTCAACTTCGATAAATTTTCTACTGAGTTACGATAAATCTGAAATGATATTAGTTCTGTAAAATTTCAGCCTATTATTGTATATCTATAAATATGCTTTACATCATTACATACTTTTTGTAGTAATTATGCATAATATGCTATCCCAATTGTTACCGATAATTTTATAATAGTTCACTTTGTATAAAAACATTAATCAAAATATCTGCTACGGCAAAAATTTAGTTTTATTTGACAAAAAAGTTAACCAAATTTATCGAAAGTAAAATAGAGTTGATTAATCGTGTATGCAGTGAAATTAGTCTCTTTTTAATCATTTTTTAAACAGCTATGGTATTTTATAAGAAGTATGCTGCTATTTCTACTAAATGTTATTACTGTCAATGAATGTAACAGTCTAAATTCTTTACGGAAGATTTTGAAATTCTTTTTTTTTTTTAATTCTTATAGTTATTCTAATGTGAAATTACTGCTACATTTTATACTACTATCATTTTAGTTGTTCGTATTAAGGATGCGTTCTACAAGTACCACAATTGTTATTGCAACAACACAATCGTATTGTACAACACACAAACATCTTACGACTTCTATACGACTATTACTACTAATCTTCTTAATAATAAAAGCCCATAACGCTAAAATTTATGTCACCGCTAAAACAAGGTATTGGAATAAATTAAGTAAAATTTTATTCATTGTTTCCATGCGTGCATTTCAACTGAGTAAAATAATGGAAAATTATGATTTAACGAATAAATTTACATCACAATCGCAGCAATGTATTAAGAAAAATAAAATAATATTTTATCCATTGTTTGCAGGGTTTTGGAGTTCATTGATTCAAAAAATAAATTAAACGTACAAAATTCATTGGTCAATATACAGATATTTATTTAAAATAATAATAATAATAATAATACGTTAGTATTAATTTGTTTACAGCCGTTTTTTGAAACACCAATTTGGGAGATCTAAAACTGACTTCCTTTAACAGGCCGACTGTCAATTTTCCTGTACTTACCAAGTAATATTTGAGAAAGTACATCTAAAAAAGGGTTTATATAAAGCAAATTTGAAAAAGAAATCGTTAGACACGTGTACGGGCATTTGTTACAGTTACAACATGATGTAATAAGGTACGCAAGCACATCTATGTAGAGGCTGCGCCCTCTGTGTTCGCGTCAGCGTATGAGTAGATTCGAGAGTGTAAACAGGGATCCTGATATCCCACCTTGAGTTAGTGTTTAAAAATAAATTAAAAGATACAGTCCATTTGAGTTAATTTGTACCTCCATACATGGAACCAGTCAAGAGACATTTAACAACACGTTTTAGAGATACCGACTTTCAAACCCACTTCCTATTTTCACTAAAGCTTGGCAAAGTCATCTGTTAAGAGGACTCTCTACTTATCGCTTCCAGAAGCCAAAGCCAATGTTATTCTATGGAGAATTTTGCCACCTCATAACTCATCAACTAATACATATTTTTAAATTCCGTTTTCACATTCAGAAAATTCACAACAGTTAAAAATTTTATCGCTTTCTAAAAATTGATATTTTAAATTTTTAAGATTTTATTTTTAAGCTTAAAAAATGCAAAATTTCACATTGTGAAAATTCGTATTTTTCAACCTCAAAATAAAATATGAAAATTTAAAAGATAAAATTTTAGAAAGCGATAAATTTTTAAATAGCTGGGAATTTTCTGAATGTGAAAACAGAATTTAAAAATATGTATTAGTTGATGAGTTATGAGGGGTCAAAATTCTCCATAGAATAACATTGGCTTTGGCTTCTGGAAACGATAAGTAGAGAGTCCTCTAACCAGAAACTAATAATTACATACGAAAGGATATCTGAAACGGAGTTAATATGGCGAATTTGAAAAGAATCTGTAGAGTTGTTTGAAAGGAATGCTCTTGTGAGACCTGAAATTTACTTACTTATACAAGACGCCTATCAATGTTCCTGAACTAACCACTAATAAAATCGGAAGGGCATTTAAAAGGATGTTTATGTATCAACTTTGAAGACAATCATTAAAACTGTTTTAGAGATTCGGACTACAGGCCCACATCCAGTTTTCAATGTCACGCTTGTGGTTTGAAATTTTCACGGAAGTTGGAAAAATCATCTGTACACTAGACTTGCCTTAATTCTAAAACTTCCTCATTCTGTCTTTTTTGTTTTGGAGACATGCTAGTTACAAGATTACCTCCTCCCCCACACATATGCATGCACACGCACGTGCATGCATACACACATGCACACTAATCAATTGCCTAAAACTACTTTTTTGGACCCGAGACCATAAAACATAACATTCAGTGGGAAAACTCGGTATCGAAATTTTACCGAATACATTACTTAAATTACCTACAGTTGTTGGGTAACGTAACTAAAAAAATATCATATATAAACCATTGTTTAGAAATTTGAATTGTCCATAAGAAACAAATTTGGATATACATGTATAAAAATCAAGTACTAGGTAGACGCAAACCGATTACTACTTCTACTACTACAATAAAAATAATGGCAATAATAAAAAAAAATTATTTGATGAAGAAATACAGAAAATTCACTTATGATACATTCATTTGGAGAATTTTATAAATTATTATTATTATTATTATTAATAAACAGGTCATTTTGATTCGTTCATTATTTCCAAACCTTTTCTATAATTTGACATAGAAAATAATTAAACAACTAAACGTTGAATCCAATAACCTACATGAATACATGAAATTAATTGAGTAAGTGATAGATTAAGTCCATGGTTATGAACAATTTATATAATTTGAGAAAGATCCTTTAAGTCATAACAGTGTTATTTCCAAAACTTTGAAATAAATTATATCATCCTAAAAAAAAAAAAAAAAACTCTTAAAATACCTGTGTCATGTTCATAAAATGTACTTTTAACACAGAGAGGGGAAAAAATATATAGAGAGGGTTTTTAATGTTTCGTTATGTATATATACACAACTCTTAAAAACTCGCTAATTCGAATTCTTAAAATATGTTTTTGCTTAAAGTTGGTAGATAATAAGGTTATTCGTTTAGAAGTTTAAATAACAAAAGCATCAAGTACACTCATATTTTTGTTCATTTATTTATTTATTTATTTATTTTGGTGTATAATAACAACTTTTCTATTTTTTTTTTTTTATTACTACATTTCGCTAAAATATCTCAAGTAATATATTATTTTAAAACATGATAAAGTGAATGTTTAATACACGATATTTTACAATATACAGAATGATCAGTTTAAAAGAGTACCCGTTGGTTTTTCTTATTACCCTTAAACCTGACGGATGTGGCAACTATTCTAACACAGAAGTATAATTGTTTGAACCTTGTTTAAGTGTGGGAGACAATTTCTAACACAGTTGGACTGTTACAGCTTTATTTCTGAGGTAAAACAGAAATGGAGAAGCATAGTGTTACTTAATCCTGTGATAATTTTATTTTTGAAAAACATAATTTAATTCAAATTTTTTACATTATCATTCCTTACAGAAAAAGTTGAAAATATTTGCCACCATTTTGAACACGTCGAAGCAAGTTTTTTGACACACTTCGCAGCATTGTTGGCGTTATTGACGCGATTTCTTCAGTTATATATCTGTTTTAATTCATCGATGTTTGCAGCAGTGTTGTGCACGAACGCGTTCATTTGAACGCGTTCATGAGCGTAGCTCAAAAATTTTGAGTTTTGAGTTGAACTTCGCTCGTTTTTTCAATTATGAACTTGAGTTGAGCGAAACTCGTTTTTTTCACGAACTTGAGCGTAAAAAAGCAATTCAAGCTCAAACTCATATGAAATATTTTTGTCTGAAATATAAAAAGGAAAGTAGAAGAAGAAATGGACAGAAAAGAGAATAATTGTGCAAAATAGATCCCGAAAAAAAGGGCGCGTGGAAAAAAAGTCACTCATAAAAAGGGCACCCGGAAAAAAGGGCACAGGAAAAAAGGGCATTTTTGCAATTTGCAAATCGCAAAAATAATAAACATTAAACAATAAATTTAAAGAATTATTTCATAATACATTTTTAGAAATTTCAATCATTTAAATTGTTACCATTTTCACTTAGTATATACCTGGAGGAAGGGGGAGTCCAGGAGCAGATTGAAAGATAATAATTTTCTTTATATTACCTTCTTAGTGATTTTAATGAAAAAGTGCATCTGCATATAAATTTATAAGCAAATTCGTGCAGTAGTTCCTGAGATATAGCCTTCCCTGTAATTGTAGAAATCGCGGTATAGCAGCGCCACATGTTGAGTAATGATCACCATAAGTTGATAGGCACTAATCTGGATCAAAGCGCGTCCGCATATAAATTTATATGCGATTTCGTGCAGCATTTCCTGAGATATAGCCTTCCATGAAACTGTGAAAATCGCGGCCAAGCAGCGCCACCTGTTAAGAAATTGATACCAAGATTTCGTAGGCGCTAATTTTAGTCAAGGTACATCTGCATATAAATTTACATGTAATTCTGGGCAGTAGTTCCTGAGATACAGTCAGTGGCATAGCGAGGGGGGTTATCATGCCCCGGGCGCCTCTCTCAGAGGGGCGCGAAATGACCTGCAAGACAAACAAGTTTTCCCGGAAAATTTCATTTTTGATTTGATCGATTTCTGGGAAGTATACTTTAAATTAATATGTAATATAATTAAATATTTTCTTTCTTGTTTTGTCCGATAAAATGTGTTATAAGTAATGTTTCCACACAGCTTGAATCCTTAAAATGCAACACGAAAAGAAAAAGCAGTTTCAGAAAGATATATTTTTATAAAAGGGTTTATTTTTTTTAAAGAAAAATAATCTAAGTTGTTGGGGAAAATTACTTTCTAGTAAAACTCACCAATCAATTAAGGAAGATCTATGGGAAGACAAACCTTCCGACTGAGGGTCGACTTCCCTGGAAAGTTTCAGACAACACTAGTTTAGGCTAAACATGTACATTCTGAGAATCTTCTAATTGGGAGATTACAAATGAGTATCCACAAGAGCTATTACTGACCGGATATTGTTAAACTGAATAGAAATAAAGACGATACATATTTCTTAGATTTTACCCAGTGCCGGATTTAGGCTCAGGCCCGTGAGGCACGGGCCTAAGGGCGCCGCGGTTTTAAGGACGCCAAAAATTTTAAAATGGCATAAAAAAAAAAAAAGATAGTGACTAAAATAAAAGTTGCATGCAGGTCGATATATATATATATTTTTTTTTTTCATTGTTTATAAAGAATGCTTTCTAGGCCCCCTTTGACATGTTATTTACCGTCCCTTATTGGTTTGAAGCAAATGGATATACAATAGTTCCGTAACGCATTCTTTATACGGATTATACCCTGACCGTATGTAATGTATTACTACACATAGGCACCATCAGAATAAAATACGACGTGTAGGGGAAAGGGGGAGCGCAAGCTATTCCTATGCTGGTATCTAAAGAATATTATTTTGGTGAATAAAGAAATTGAAGTTTATACTTTAATACATTCATGAAACAAACATTATCTATCATAATATTTAATTAATTATAATTTTGTATTTTGTGAAAACTGTGAAAGATAAAAGTAATTTAGATCAAATTTCATAATTCGGGTGAAAGAAGCATGCTGTCAATTTCCCACGGTGATGGAGCGGCTGAACTGAGGCAATGTACTTCTCAATACAGTGCAAATGAGTTGACAGGTGCCAATATCTTGTCAGCCGAATTCACCCTCAAGTCTGTCAAAAATTCCTTTTCTAGCATAATTTTTTTTCTGCAGCAGAAAAAACCCCACCAGTGTTTTAGAGATTTTATTTCGAATTTGATAGACCGGGAGTACCGGGTTCGAATCCAGTTCGGGCTCGTCGCTCTAGCCGTTCGAAGCTTTCCGCGGATTTCTCTGAAACTCACCAGAATACTTGCTAGGATACTTCAGAAAGACCGCCTCCATCCAGGAGGAGGAAATCCCAGTGCCAAGCCAGTATCCGTAGAATAGGTTGTCAGCACCATACCACACACTCACTTTAAGAATGCATACGGCTGCCTTCTTTTTATTTTACCCATGTCATAATTACACATTAACTTATGTAACAGAATTTATCACATTCCCCTTTCTATACACTGTCAATCTCTCCCTCTAATTTTTTTTTTTTTTAAGTTTACAGAGCAAAAAGTAGTATTTATAAAGTGCACTAAAATTGCAACAAAAATTTATGAAGTTTAAAAGATATTTCCCATGTTTTCCACTAAAAGTTTGGCTATATGAAAATGTTTAAAGGTTGTTGTTGTTGTTGTTGTTTTTAAGGGGGGGGGCGTGAATGAACCACAAGTCAATAATATATATATATATATATATATATATATATATTTAAGAACTGAATTTTAATGTATGTGAAAGATATTCTAAAGTTAAAAAATTCTTATTAACCGAAAGCAATTTATAATATTCGGCATCAGGATGAAATTCAAATAACTACAGGTTCCTGAACCTGAGAATTATTCTTAAATTGTATATAATATCTAGGTTATGATTATTTATTTATTCATATTCAAAATTATAGTTATGTTTTTAACCAAAAACATTCTTTATTTTCTTCTTCTTTCTTTCTTTTTTTTCGTAATAAATGGTACATAGCGACAGTTGTTCTTTAAGTATCAGTGTATAGCTCAAAAGTAATCCATGGGCGGGGAGGGGGGGGGGAAGAGAGAGAGAAAGAGATGGAGTACAAATATCCTAGACTGTTTTTTATTCTTATTATAAAATCTATCTATATTTCTCACTTTCTTTCCCACAAGAATTATTTATTAATATTGTTTATTATTGTCATTGTTCGATTAAAAAGACTATTTAAAAATAAATAATAATAATAATGATTGTATTCAGGTTGTATGTTTTAATAATTTTTATGTGTAGCCAGAATTACTTTTTTCGAATTTTCTCAAAGAAATTAAAAGAGTAAGTAACACTATTTTGAACCATTTCCATACTTTACACTTCTACCCCCATGCTTTTTTTTTTTTTTTTTTTTTTTTTTTTCATCTTTAAAACAACCGAAAGAAGTTCATATTCCAAATTCACTTTTCCATTATATTTTATTTTTCCTGAATTAGAGAATATTTTTTGAAAGATAAACGATAACGGGTACAAATTCCCCTGCAAATCTGTTATTCTACATTCAGGATAAAAACGTAATTGAAGAAAAAACATGCCTTTCAGGACAGCTGTCGCTTTCTCCTTCCTCCGCACCCGATCTCATGTCGCCTAGATAGATTTATAACTGCAATCGTACAATTTTCTCTTCTTGCATTTATAGGAATACCGACCACCCATTATTTTTAAAAAGAGAAAAGAAAGTGTTTGCCGAAACTTTAACAAGAAAAGACAGGATGACCCATACCATAACAGGACTGATAAGATCTTTCGTCGAAGAAAGCCAAATATCAAAAACACGTTGCGGGGGGTAGCTACTAATGGCATAGAGATCAATGACAACTGTCCGATTTACAACCTTTCGGCCAAAAAAAGAAAAAAAAAAAACTACTGGAGAATGGAGATTTATACAAGATAGTTTTATTAGCATGCTCTCGCAGCAATGTGCCCTTTTGGGTGGTTACGATTAGAAACCCTGGATAATCTCAGTAAAGGGTCGCTAGTTACGATAAGCCTTTAGCATTAGCAAAATTCTATCGAATATATTTTGTGTTTAAAAACCGAACATTAAATTTTCGAAATATTTTTTAGTTATAATTTTAATATTTCATGTTTTCTTTAAAGAAAAAATGAATCATGATTTCTTTAAAGAAAAAAAAAAAAAAAAGTTAGTGGTGCTGAAAATCGTAAGAAAAGAGCACTTGAATTAGCAAAAAGAAATGATCTCGTACGAAAAATAATTCCCAAAATGCCAAATTTCATCATTACGAGTTCTTCAAATTCACCGAATACCCATGAAGATAAACAACAGTCATCCTGTTCATCCCCAATAAGAGTAAGTATTGAAAATTAATTAGATAATACATTATTATCTTGCTATAAATGGCATGACACCGGATACTTTCGAATTTAGATGTTTTGTTAAATATCTAGAATAAATACCTGACGAATTACCCTGAAACTTCAGGGATGTAAAAAATATGACATTTTCATGTTTTTTCTACAAAGGTTTACAGGGCCACAAAAAAATATTTAAGTTCAATAAGGCTATAATTAAAAATCAGTACAATTGCATTTTCATTTGTCTTAGCATTTTAAGACTATCCAATGTTTGATAGTGATTTTGTACTTTGTTTATCATGCTGCCTACTGGAAATTGTATAAATATTGCAACTGATTTGTGTGCGGGGGTTCACAAAATATTGCCATTGCATTATGGTCTATGATGTAAGCGGAAAAAAAACACCGGAAAAATAGTTCTGTCGTCTTTATAAATGAAAAAAATTGGCTGTTTAATGACTTTTAGTCGATTTACCTTTCATTAATGAATTATAATTTAATAAATTTAAATGAATTTAAAATTTACGAAAGAAGAATCATATTATATATAATCATAAATTGAATATGCAAATATTGATATATATATATATATATGTATGTATATGCGTGTGTGTAAGCTTAAAGGCAAGAAATAATATATAGTAATAAATCAAATACATATATATATATATATATATATTGTATATATATTATATAAAATACAGCGAAAATGGAGTTATTATTATGTTCGAATTTATGTGTATTAGAAAAAAAAGTTGTGAAGCAATACTCACACTATTTTTTAATTAATTAATTAAAGTAATTTTTTAAATTACTGTTCTGTTACGTAATTCATAGTTTTCTAATAACTTATGAAATTTTTAAAATAGAAAATTCACAGTCAAGGATGTTCATGCCAGCATCAAAAGTCATATTTTAAAGTTTTCTTTTAATGCATGTTTAAGCGAAAGTTTGTCGTATTCTCCCCTTTTAATAAAACTGTAAATTTCAATTACCTTACGTAGTTTTAAAATTAAAATGTTGCAAATTAATAGGGTTTTGTGGGCTTGCGACCAGTGTCATAAGTAATATTTTAAAACTGGTCCGATCTCTCTGCGTTCAATGTTCCTGATATATCGTGTATACAGACTAACACACTAACAGACACTCTACAGACGGACACTATATCAAGTTTGTTATTTTCGGAATCCTCACACCTCAAAACGTGTAAAAAAGTGACAAATCAATATCAAAAATCTTCACGATTACGTAAGTTCCCCTTACCTATAGTATGACTGGAAAATAATAATAATAGATTGGGAAAATGAGACCTTGCAATTGTTTCATCTCACAAAAGTAAAATAAAGCAACAGCAATGTAATAATTAACTAATATTAAAAATTCTATATAATATTATTAAAATTGTTGTGCGTACATATTTTCATATTTATTTAATTTTGCTACTTTTCTTTCTTTCTTTCTTTATATATATATATAAAGAAAATAAAAACTATGGTACATATATTTTTTCTTTTATTTAAATGAAAAATTAAATGTTAATGTGTTTAATTGTTTTGTTTTAAACAAATTAAAATTATACATGTTTTAATTCGTTATTGAAATTTTTTGAGTTGTTGGGCAGTGACAGTGATTTTATATTAACAACTTTCTATACTTTACCCTGCCATAATTCTTTTATTTTCCCTTTATAAACATACAACATTTTTGGGGAAATTTTCAAGGTTATTTTTTCTTTATTTATTAAAATTTTCAGCATTTCTTTTTTGTAAAATGCTATCTTTTACTTCCGTATTTCATTGATACCTTGATAAATAAAAATTTTCGTTCCTCATATCTGATCACTGTACGTCGCAATATATATATAGCATATTGAACAAATGGATTTCCCTACAAATATGAAAACAAGTTTATAATTTATGATTGACGCATGTTAAATATATATATATTCATTTTTTTTTAAACAGAATTTATTCAAATATTCCCTTATTTATTCACGTAATTATATTGTGTAATGTTGGAAAGTCATTATCTATGCATGATGCATGACTTTAACTTCTTGATACATTATTCTTTTATTTAACTTTAATACAGATTTATCTAACTTAGTCCTGCGCGGGCCACGTAAACTTGGCCCGCAAAATGTCCTTACAGCCTCAATCTGGCCCACAAACAGTTTTCAGACTCGGAACTCGCCCCGAATTCATACCTTCTGATTTACATACAACTCAACTCGAGAGTGTAATATAATATTATTAATTTATATTGTATAAGAAACTGAATTAAAATATACTATTACACAAAATACAGTTATATTATTGAACAGATCTTCCAGAGAATCAAAAAATACATAAACAAATTACTAGTTTATACCTCTAATTATGTAAATGAAATTTCAGTAAATAATATAAAAACATTTTAAGTGTATAAAAACTTAAGAAAAAAAAAAAAAAAAAAACACTGATTCACATTATTTATACAGCATAGCATATAAAATAATTAAAGAATGTACAATGTATGATATATAATTTTCGCATATAAAATAAAACATTCAGTGGTTATATTTTGATAATCGTAATTAAATTCATGAAATTCTTTGTAACGGTAATAATAATAATAATAATAAAAATAATATATTTATAACTTATAGTTGATTACCCACTTAGGCTATTTCTTCCCCTACAAAAATGTGAAGAAGTCTTAATACAAATAATACATATCAGCTCTTTTTTCATTACTTAAAAGCTGTATGTTATTTAAAACAATTATATAAGTATCTAAAATAAAGAGTTGACTGCACGCCTTTGAATATAGATGTTTATATATTTTGCTTTAATAAATAAATAAATTTATATATATATATATATATATATATATATATATATATATATATAATCTTAAAAATTTAAGAACATTTAAAATGTTTCATAATTATTAATAAAGAATTTCATAGTCTCACAGTGGAGAATCATATTTTATTTTTGATTAATAGAGATTTAATAAATATGCATTTTGGTACAAATAGGTTAGAAATATAAAATAAGTTTAAAGCAACTTCAATTAACATGCTTATAAAATGGCGGCTATAACAGAGATTAAATATTATTATTTTAAAATGTAGTTTTCTTTGGCTAGTATAAATTGATTATTTTAATATTTTTATGAGTAAAATCAAAGAACCTAAAAAGTAAAGTTATTTTGTTATTATTAAACCTAAGCATAATAAAATTAAATTTTATATAATGTAGCACGTCTTATTTAGGTGCTTAACTACAAAACTAACTTGCATTTGGTTTTCTGTTTTTTTTTTTATTTATTTTATTCATTTTAAAAATTCTATATATTTTAAGCTTTGTGTGTCGAAATCGCATACACTGGCAGATTTTCTTTTGGAAGCTGAGGAGGAAGAGTATGTTAGATATTAATTTTTTTTGGATGAGTAATTCAAATAGAAGGTTATTTATTTATTTTTTATTTATTTATTTATATTATTTATTTATTTTTTTCTTTTGTACCAAATTAATTACACTTTTTTTTTCTTTTTCAGTCAAATAATTAAATTAAATGTTTATAAAATATACCTTTTTAAGACTGACTAAATTATTATTATTATTTACAAGAGTGAAGAGGGATCATGCCAGTATTCGAACCTGTGACCATTGTGATAACGTCCCAATATTACACCAGCAAGCTAATGTTGTTTGTTATCTAAGCAGCACAATACGCTTCTACGACAGTTTGAAATTATCAGAAATCTATTCTATAAATGATCAAAGATTTTTTATGTTTTTTTTCTTTCTTTTTTTATTATTATTGGGATTTTATAAATATGGACGGTTTTTTCTAAATAAAAATTAAAAATATATTGTATCCTATTACAAAAGGAGAAAGAAACATCGGTGGTCTAGGGAACTTAATATTTATATATTTTTATTAGAACTATTTACTAGAAATTAAAACATAATTTTTCTTTAAATATCAGTTTTTTAAAACTTGTGTACTGAAGGTCAAGTTAGAGACGTAGAATAAAAAAAAGCATACGAAAAAATTAAAAAGCAAAAGGTTCTAAAGTATATATTTTCATTTAATGTAAAAGTTATGAGCATATACAATGATTATTTAAAGCCAAAACAGTAAAAGGGCCAATGAACAGCATATTTTTAATAGCCATATTTGATTTTTCAGATTGCATTTCTTGCTACTATTTGTCCTTGAGATGTGCTGACCCCAGACACACATACAGATCATCAGCATAAGACCTGTTTTTAGGATTTGGAGGGACCTCAAGTTGTGCAAATTTCACAAAAACTCAATTTCCAAAATTCCATTTAAAAACGATTATCTTCTCTACTATATTTCGGTAAGAAAAAGTAAAAACGAAAAATATTTCATTCTTTTACAAATATTGACCGAAGAACTACTCAAAAATTTAAAGCAAAATTCAGAAAATAAAAATAAAAAATCATAATCATAAGGAGGGGGGGGGGACGCCGAAAATGAATCGTACACCGGGCGCCAATTATGCTCGCTACGCCACTGGATACAGTCCCCAAAAATTTACGCACACACACAGACAGACATTTTCTAAAAATCGCCCAGTCGTGTTCTGGACCTTTAAAAACGTGTAAATTCATCGAAAACCGGAAGCCGAAAATTTTTAGGAATCCAATACTTTCTTTTATTGAATATAGAATAAAGTAAAAAAAGGGGAGGGGGAAAGAAATGCAAAATTAGAATCTGTAAATGCATTATAGTTTTTGACTGAAAAGTGTTTAAGAAGTTTGCCAACTAAGTTTGAAATCTACCAAATGTGCCAGTTTGTTTTAACATTGTGTGTGTAGGACTTGGGGGAGGGAGGAAGGTTCCCTCTTACCTCTCGTTAGCAAGCGTTCACAAAAAACGATGAGTTTGCCTTTATCTGCATTTTCCAGAAATTCAAAGAAATCGCCTTATATGAATAACTAGTAAACATGAATTAAAGTCTTCTTTCAAAAAATGAGTGAACTTTTTGTATAAGTTTCATCTACAAAATACTACATATTAAAAATAGTATTAGTCTCTCTCCTACTCTCACTTTTTTAATAGTTTTTAAGATTTATTCAATTTCTTCAGAAATATTAGCGAGAAAAATTGCGTACTTTTTGTAAACTTCTCAAATCTTCGTGGAATTACTAGGTATCAAAATTTGAACATATTTATAAGAAATCAATTTAAAAGGAGTTTATAGGACTATCTAACAGTTTCAAAAGCACGATTTTCTCACTCGTGAATTTAATCTCTGCTATTGTTAATAGCATGTACACGAAAATTTTACTATAGCAAGAAAAATATTTTAGATGATTATTTTAATTTGTTCCAAAATTATATAAACAAAACTTCTTAGTTCAAACCCTTTTCAATTTTAGAATATATATTTCAAGAAATATCAATTGATAATGATCTGAAAGTGTTATATCTTGAACCTCAATTAACAGCAATTTTACTATTAATGTTGAATAATAATAATTTAAAAAATAAATAAATTTTAGAATTCTTTTTTCTTCCACACAAGTATTAAAATATAGGGATGTAGAAATTTTATCTTTTATTTAATCAATTAAGGAAAAATAATAATTACAGCCTTTAATTATGTAAGCAACATATACATCATAAAATTCAATCTTTGATTTATAAATCTTAAACTTCATTAAATGTATATTACAGAACTAAAAATAAATCTTAATAAAAGCTTAAAACAGTTAAAAATAAATAAATAAATAAATAAATAAATAAATAAATAAATAAAAACTCATCCTTTTAGATAGTACAGTATAGGACCCATTATCCGGAACCCACGGGACCAGAAGAATTCCGGATTTCGGAATTTTCGGGATTTTGGGTCCTTTTCCCATTATTGCTTTCCCTTAATTATAAAACATAACTCAGTAACTGACAGGTACTACTTTACTTCTAGGAGCAACTACTTCACATACAAACAGACATTAAAAAAAAAAAATATTCGAATTATATTCGAGAGCTCTTAAAACATGCAAATAAATCAAAAACTGGAAGTCAAGATTTTTTGCAAATCTGATACTTTTTTCTGTTAAATTTAGCAGGAAGAAAAAAATAACTATAATGTGTATATATATACAAACATGTACATTACTGCCACTTGCCATGAGGGGTCATGGTTGCTTCTTTATCAATGCTGCTAAACATTAATACTGTCTCAATCATAAGAGCAGAATGCTTAAGATTTTTCTTTAAAAATTTCCATTTCTTTTTTTAAAGATCTTAATGAGAAGTTGTGTGAAATTTTGCCCTATTCTGCCATGTTGAGAAATTCGTAAATTTCTAATAACTTATGAAATTTTTATATTGGAAAATTCATGATCCGTGATATTCATGCCACTATCCTAAATTATATTTTAAAAGTAGTCTGACATCGTTACGATGAAAGTATCTCTAAAAATTGACGTTTATGTGAAATTTCGCTCCATACTGCCATGTTAAGAAATTCGTAAATTTCCAATAATTTGCGAAATTTTCAAAGTTGCATATTTATAGTTACTGATGTTCATTCCGGCATCAAAACTGATATTTTAAAACTGGTCTGACATTTTTACAGTAAAAAGTTTCCATTTAATGCAAGTTTAAGTGAAATTTTATCCTATTCTCCCATGTTAAGAAAATAGTAAATTTCTTATCACTTACGAAGTTTTTTATTTCGAATGTTGTAAATGAATAGGGTTCTTGCCAGTATCGAAAGTAATATTTTAAAACTGGTCTGACCTCTCTGCGATCATTTGTTCGTGAGATATCGTGTAAACAGACTAACAAACTAACGGACTAACATACTAACAGACACCCTACAGACGGACACCATACAAATTTTGTCATTTTCGGATTCCTCACACCTGAAAACGTGTGAAAAAGTAAAAAAAACCGAGGCCGAAAATTTCACGATTACCTAAGTTCCCCATACCTATAGTATGATGGGGAACTAACCGAGATCGAAAATTTTGACGATTACCTAAGTTCCCCATACCTATAGTATGATGGGGAACTAAAACGAGCTAAATTCAGCTCAGAACTGAAAATAATTAAACTCATGAATGCGGTCCTGCGCAATACTGATTTAAAACGACGGAACCTCTAAATGATAGAATTTGTCTCTTAGTAATAAGTTCTCATGCGTATAAAGAAACGCATTGAAAATTTGAGAATAAAAAACCATGCAAAATCAGTGGGTACACTATTCAGAAGTGTTTGCTAAATAAATTTTTACTACAATTAAATTAATAAGTTATAATTAAGAGTTATAAGTTAATAAGTTTAATTAAGCGTAAAATTAAAAATAATTTTCATGGTAATTGGTTATTTTAGAAAAAGGGAAATTACCTATGAAAGTGTTCACAGAGGATAAGATCTATTTAGAAAAAAAAAAAAAAAAAAAAAAAAAAAATGTACGTAAAAATGAACTTTTAGTGAGTTTCGCTCGTTTTTAAAAATGAACTTGAACTGAGCGCGTTCATTTCTTTCAGACATGAGTTTGAGCGCGAACTAGCTCGTTTTTTACACAATGAACTTGAGTTTGAACTAGTTCGTTTTTTTCGTGAACTTGCACAACACTGGTTTGCAGGTCTTCCCGGGAAAACCCTATGAAATGATAATGCAAAAATGATGATAATGTAAATGTAATGTAGGAATGATAATTTAAAAAAAATTAATTAAATTTTGTATTTCATAAATAAAATTATCACAGGATTAAATAACATTGAGCGTCTCCGTTTCTGTTTTACCTCACAAATGAAGTTGTAACAGTCCACAGTGTTGAAAATTGTCTCCCACACTTAAACAAGGTTCAAACAATTATACTTCAGTATTAGAATAGTTGCCACATCCGTCATATTTAAGGGTAATTAAAAAAACCAACGGCTACTCTTTTAAATTGATCACCCTGTATAAAAATGTAAATATTCAAGGCTGTACAAATATTATATTAAAAAACAATACACTGAAAAACGGAAATATTTATAAGTTCCTTCATTCATTACTCAGCTCTTACTTGAGGAAAAAAAGAAACACCCATTATTGAAATTGAAAGTATTATTCTGAAACTGAAACAGAAAAAATATACAAGGTCTAAAAATATTTTTTTAATTAAAAGGAGAAACTGAGAGTGATATTTATTAAAATATAAATAAGAAATGAAAATAAGGTGTCTAATAATTTTAATTGGTTATTATTTTTTAAAAGTGTCGTCAAAAAAGAGGTTAACAAAAAAAGAATTAACAATGCATAGAAAAGAGATCTTTTTCCTAGTCAAAATGTAAAAAGTTACAGAAAAGGTTTTTTAGAAATAGACATACTATAGGAAAGCCTTTCAAAAATAAAAAAGAAAGTAAATGAATTAATTAAGAGAAATGGAAACAGCATAAAATTATTTTTTTAATTTTCTAATTTTTTAAACATCTTCAATTCCCCTTCCCTTTTCTTTTCTTTTCTTTTTTTTCGATACGTCGTTATAGCGTGCACGGGTGTATGTTTTAAATAATAGGAGTACAGATATACGCTCTTGAACGACAAGATTGCAAATTGTATACCAGTAAAATAATAATAACAAAAATAAAACTTCTTAAAAAAAAAAAATCTGCTTTTGAATAAAACTTGACTGCTTTGTGTTTTTAAGATTTTTTTTTTTTTTTCTTTTAAATATTAGTACTAGAAAACTTTGGAGAGACAGAAATATTTACAAAATGAATATGGACTGATTATCTTTGTTTGATAAAAACTTTAAACTTTTAATTTGTATTTAAAAAAAGAACGAAATACTTGTTCTACTTGAATGCAAAAACAATATTCTAGTAGAATAAAAATGTAGCGCATAAAAAGTAACTGAGAAAACTTTAAACTTATAATCTATTAAAAAAAAAAAAAGAGTATAAACAACAAATATACTTTTTAAATAAACGATTTACTGGTAAAACACGTAACACAAAAAATATTTTTAAAAGGGGGCGAACACAAATGTTAAAACATTTTTCTCGCACAGTTATTCTAAATGAAAATTTAACTTGAACAATAGTGAAAAAGATACCACAGTACAACGAAATACGTGTTCGAGAGGTTTGGAATATCTGTTGGTATATCTGAATGAGATTATTATTTTTGTCACTCATGTAAAATACAAAAATGCACGGCATATACACTTGCACCAGAAAAAATTGCATTAATTTTTAGTCAGAAGGAACACAACATCGAACTTTCCTAAAATAATTTTTAAAAATACTTGAAAAAAAAAAAAAAAAACTTTTAAAAAACAAATTTAGAAGTAAACTTAACAGTAGGGGAGAGTGGGATACAATAGACCGCTCCTACATATTTTTTTTTATTTATTTTTTTTTTATGGTTCGAATTTTGGTACATAGGTAACAGCACTGCAATGAAAATTTAGCCAGCAACTTCATGCCTAACAATTTAGACATTTTATTCGTGAAGTTTAGTTTACGGTAGCCAAAAGTAAATATTTTTAGTTAATTTTTTTTTCTTTTCGTCTTTCAGGAATAATGATCTGGAACAGGCTACTTAGCACAATAAAGAGCTAAGCTCATCTATTATTATATTTAATCTCATTAAAATATTTTTTAAGAGGATTTCTTATTTTTATTTTTTTTTATCACGCATTTGGTGTCAGAGGTCCAGACGGGGTACAATGGACTACTAAGAAACGGGATACAATAGACCATGGTCCATTTACCTCAGTTCTCTGTCATAATAAACTGATTTACGAAATCTGCATTTTTGAAGTGTTAGCTATAAATTATATCTATAAATTTCAGAGTTAACCTTAATTAGATCTATTATGTCTTCAAAGATGAATAATAAAGCGATTTACTTTGAGGTTTCTTCTTATTTATTTTTAATAACCATTCAGTTACTTTTGTATTTTTATATTTTTACAAATATCATATAGCTATAACAAACTAAATTAAATAATGCAATTAAAAAATAATAATACAAATAAATTTGACGAAAAAGACGGTTTTACATTTTGTTGGTTTAATAACAGAAATAAAAGATAAAGAATCTGTTTTTGTGAGATTCATGCAACGAAAACTTAGTTAAGATCTCTACATTTTTTCCTGAGAGTGTTGCTATATCTCTTGTAAATTTTCAATCTATTGTATTGTAACGATGAGTTTTCCAGACCCTACAACTTCACAAGAAAACGGAAGATTTTCAGCGACACAAAAATTGTTTAGCGTATCATTTTCAAATTTTAATGTTCATTAGTTTACATTATTTGTATGAATCGAAGACATAAATAAGCAAATATAATATATTCCACATTTTATACTATTAAAAACATACTACATTAGTATGCTTTTTAAATTTGATCTGTGGTTCATAGTACCCCGCGGTCGGGGTACAATGGTCCATTTTGTCAGTTGTTATTAAAAAAATTATATTAAAATAATAAAAAATTAACATAATTATTGTTTATCATTGAAGGCCACATAAGAGCCAACATATAGGTAATATGTACACATATTTTCAACAGCGAGAAATTTGATCTGTGGTCCATAGTACCCCGCGGTCTGGGTACAATGGTCCATTTTGTCAGTTGTTATTAAAAAAATTATATTAAAATAATAAAAAATTAACATAATTATTGTTTATCATTGAAGGCCACATAAGAGCCAACATATAGGTAATATGTACACATATTTTCAACAGCGAGAAATTATTACTTTGTGAGTAAACACTTAAAATTTCAAAAATTGGTCCATTGTACTCCACTCTCCCCTACATATACATGTTATAACAATGGGAAAAAATTAATATTTATTTTTGTATCATATCTTTTATTTTAAACGCATATATAATATGAATGATGAGTATGTATCATTCGAAGTAAGAATAAACAAACTTAAAAACTGATATAATTTTTTTTTGTTTACTATTTCATTATTAAATATGAAAAATCAAACACACACACATACATGTACAATATGATTAAATGTTATGTAAAGATATTTTTGCAAAGGGACGTTTTAGATTTTTCAAAGGGAAATAAAAGGAGACCAATCTTTTCAATTCTAAATGTATAGAAAAAACTTAAAGTAGGGGAAGATGGAAGAGAGGTTATATTGTATTAAGGTAAATAATATCCAAAGCTATCTTCTCAATAATATCCAAATTTATTTCTGTATATATATGTTTTTATTAATGAATTCTAACATTGATTTAAGCTTTATTTAAAATTGGTGTGTTTTTACAAACTCATTTTTAATCTCTTCGCTGAATCAAAAGTTTTTTTTAACAAAATGTTCACTCAAAATAAGTTCACAAATCTCAAAATAGTCTGTATGATGAATCGATTTTTGTACTTTTTTAGATTTAATGTTCAGAAATGTAACTAAATAATATAAAAAAGAGTAGAATTATCCTTATGGATAATTTTGAAAATTCCTACTTTGCAATAAGTATTTGAATTAAACTCTCCCCTTCTCTCTCTCAGCCTCTCTCTCTCTCTGTTTTTTTTTTTTTTTTTTTTTTTTTCCTTTATAATACAAATTTCTTTTCTTAGATACAAAAAAACTTGAAGGCATTTAAAATCTTGAAAATAAAAGGATATTTCTCGTATTGAAAATGACTTCGTAAATCAAAAACTTTCTTGCTGCTGTAGAACAAATACTATATTTTTTCTGTCTGGTTAGAATATTTTTACAGATTTAATATCGAAACAGACTGTCGTTATATACAAAGTTGCTATATATAAATTAGCCTGAAGAAATCCTCCGTAGAATTTATGATTTAGATAAACTGTTTATTATAAACAACAATATAGATGCGTTGCGCTGCATATATTTACAAAGCAAAATAAAAAGTATCAAGAATGAAGTATGAAATCTATTACTTTAAAATTAAATATGCACACTAGAGTACTACTGCACCTGAAACCGAGAAATGAATCAGAAATCAACCTGAAAACCGACCCGATCACGAAAAATTAATTTTCGTCGACCCGAAAACGAACCCGAACCGGTAATAGAAAATTTTAACGACCTGAACCCGACCTTAAACCCGAAAACTGAATGAAAATTAATAATTCATTAAAAATCATGCAAAAACTATTTCAAACTATAAAATAAAGTAAATTTTTATTGCCATAATTAGTACACTATTTTAAAAAGAATTAAAATTATAATTAATAATGCACTATTTTTTTTAAATCTAAAAAATGGATTAATAATAATCTTTAACCCTTTATATGTATCGCATATTTTAAGTAAACAAAGATGTACAAGTATAGTGTTTGTAGTTTATTGTTTAATATACAGGCTGTTCGCACATTTTTTAGACGATTTTATTTCGCAGTAAGAAAAAATCGTTTGCATGGAGAATTTTATTTTCACAACAGTTATATTTTTGGAAGTTTTATTTATCTTCTGATATTTAGAATTTTTGTTTAGATGCAAAAATGCGCTTTTAAAATGGCAGTGGATGGAAGGATAGGTTTCCATTCTTTCCAAAGATAGTTTTAGTGAAATCTTTATGAAAAGCATTTATCAGGAGAAAAATGGAAAAATGTTGCAACAACAGATGAATCTTGGGTCTATTTAAGTGGTTGCAATAAAAAAAGATCAATTTATTATCACAAAAGTGGAGAAAAAAAAATTTTGCTACATGGCTCAAAGCATCAAAAGAGAGTTTTTCTAAAGGATTTATGATTGCCACTGGTTTTTTCATACAAGCGCAAGATAAAAGCAAAAAAATGTGACAAAAATGTCAAAATCAACTCTAAATACTCTCAAGAACATATTTTAATCCCAATTTTAAAAAATGAAAATCCAGATCTTTATCCACAATGCTATCAATCCGTTGAACTGTATCAAGACAAAACAAGCAGCCACACATCGGAATCCGCAATTGCTTTTCTAGAAAAAAATGGAACAAAAAACGGGAATTAAAACCATACCCTTCACTGACATTCCTGCTAAATCTTCTGATGTATCACTGTTGGATTTTTGTGCTTTTCGACTCTTAAAATCAGCATTATCGAAACACCGACCTACAATGCTTTGTGGACTCTGGAAAGCCGTTCAAGAGGAGTAGAAAAATATACCTCTTCCGATATTATAAAAAGTATTATTATCATAGAAATTATGATGTAGAATGTTAGTTAAGAACAAGGGCTATCAAACTGAACAAATAAAACACGAAATATGAGTGAAATTGCTTCAGTACACTCCATCAAAATCGTCTAAAAAATGTGCGAACAGCCTCTGTATTTAACGTTTTTTTTTTAACACGCTTTTATTAGCTTCACCTGTATGTATGTTTGTATGTATGTTTGTAACCGCTCTGGGAGCAAACAAAAAATCTATATTGTAAAAAAAGACTTCCCCTACGGGAACGCTGTGGCTGTGAGGTAAAGTTCCGGGCTACGAACCTAAAGGTCTAACGTTCGAACCCAGTCAGGGGAGATATTTTAAAAATGGTTTTTGTTTAATTCTAAATTATTATTATAATCATCCTGTAGTATGGTGTGTCACTCACACAATTTTTTTCTTACCATGCATTTTAATACTATAAAGATAGATATTTTGTGCTTTTTAGTTCACATTTCAATAAAAGTGTGTTCTTTAATTTTTTAAAAGTATAATTTTATTATTCATTGCTTCTGTCTGATATTTATGTTTACTTAAACTTTAATAATTCAGGTATACGTATATTTAATCATGGATAAATATAGTATGTTTATATCAGTTATAAAGTTATAGCACTATTAAACAATTTTTACTTATTGTTGTAAACTTTTTTAAAAGACGTTCTTAACTCAATCCGACTCGCTGAAAACTGATCTGAACCCAAATCCGACCAGCAAGAGAAAAAATTCAACCAGCCCGACTCGAATCCAAATTGCGGATCGGGTCAGATTCGGGTAAAATCGGAGTATTAAACGCGATGCAGAACTGTACACGTACGATATAGAACATTTTTATAAAATAAAAGTAGCGATATCAATGTAAGCTATACATTTTTAACTGAATCATATTTGATACAATTTCAGAAAATCAAAGAAAGAAAAACATTAAAGAAATAACTTACGTATAAAACAACAGTTAAAATATGGCTTCGGCGAAAGAAAAAATATCCCAGAAGAAAAAAGAAAATTTTTAAAAATAAATTATACTGTTACATAGTATGTTGAATTAACTTCTGGATCTGAAATTTACCTAACGTGGAGAATAAGCAGCTGATGATACTCGCATAACTTCAAAGAATAAGTTGATATCCACACTGTCGACGCTGGAACTGAAGTGTGAACTTCAGTTTGTTAATTAAGTTTTAAATGGCACGATCGAGTCTATTAATCAGACTTTTTTAAAAGGTTAAGGCCGACTTCGTCTACTTGTTTTGAAATATTCAGCTATACTATTTGTGCATAATAACTAAACAGTCTCTGTATTCCCCCATTTGATAAAACTTATTTTCATTATCCCTTTTTACATCAAATTCTATGACGTGTTACAAACATTGAGTAATTAACAGTTTTGTAGATAAAGTAAAGAAAGAGGAGTTGTTAAACAAACAAAAGAGAGAAAACCATAATAGAGTGTTTGAGTATTTTTCTCCATATATTACACGATGTTTTATTTAACGCTACTAAACTTTGAGCCGATAGATCATAATGATAAAGAATTTTTCGTTGTGTCCCTCTAAAAACCTATAAATGCTGGATTCGACAAAATGCTTATAGTTAGTGCAACAGGGATTTATAATATTCATATAAATTTTCAGCTCAATTAAATGAGGCATTTAGACGCTATCACACTTTTAAAAATTTGGCCCCATAGGCAATAATGATAAAGAATTTTTCTTTGTGCCCCAGTAAAAAAACTGTAAGTGCTAAATTCACCAAAATCTATACAGTTCGTGCAACTGTGACCTATAACATGTGTACAATTTTTTTGCTCAGATTGATAAAGCGTTTAGACGCTATCGCACTTTTAAAAATTTGGCCCCGTAGACCATAATGATAAAGAATTATTTCTGGGGTCCGTGTAAAAAAACTATAAGTGTTAGATTCACCAAAATCAATAGGGTTCGTACTATGGTGACTTACAATATACGTACCAACTTTTAGCTTATTCGAACAAAGCGTTTAGACGCTAGCGCGTTCACTCACAGACATACATACACATATCATCGTAAAAATAGTGAAAACGGACTCAGGGTCCTCGAAACGTATAGAAACATCAAAATCTCAAATTCGGATTTTTGACATGATTACAATACTTTCCTCACTATGGTGTTCGGAAAGTAAAAATAATATTATAGTTTTAAAAAATTAAAGAACACGCTTTTATAGAAATGTGAACTAAAAAGCACGAAATATCTATCTTAGTATTAAAATGCAGGGTAAGAGAAAATCGTGTGAGTGACACACCATAATATTTACATATATTTAAATCTTTAATTAAAATAATTTAGAATTAAACAAAAACCATTTTTAAAAAATCTCCCCTGATTGGGATCGAACGCTATACCTTTGGGTTCGTAACCCGGAGCTATACCTCAACGCCACGGCGTTAACGTAGGAAAAGTCTTTTTTTATAATATAGATATTTCGTTTGCTCCCAGAGCGGTTACAAACATACAAACAAACATACATACATACATACATACAGGTGAAGCTAATAAAAGCGTGTTAATAAATAAATAAATTACAATATCTGAAAATACAGAAGCAACTTATTGTAAACAAAAGCAAAATATGATTCAGTTTTCATGTCGGTAAAATAGTATGTAAGGTAAAGCTAGGAGAGATTCCGCACATAGGGGATCGGCGGGAAGAAGTACAATGGACGCTCTGAAACTGTAGATAGTTCTAAAATATCGATAGAGGAGTTCTCAATTAAATGTGCAAGTTCATTGCTTGAACCGTCTAAGAGTTATCTTGTCTCGTTTTAAAAAATGTTTGCTTAAATTTTCAAAACCCTTTCTAGGAATTTTTATAGAATGGTAGTATTGCAAAATATTTTTAAATTAAACCATTTCCTATGGACCCGTTTATAAATTTTATTTGTGGCAGGTGGTTACATGAAAGTTGCATCATTTATAACAACGAGTGCAACAATTATAGACAATGGCAGATTAGGTCAACAAACAAGAAACCGTTCAAGCTGAAAAGGAACTTTATTAATTTTAAGTTAAACATATTATCTAGGAACTAAATGTTACGTTTTATTATCTAGTCTTGTTTTTTTATCTGGTTCTTTAATTTATTTTCTTGAAATAAAATTTTTTATTTCTTTTTATTTTTTTTTATTTAATTGTCTGGTTTCTTTAATTATTAAATTGAAATACCTACATTAATGCAAAAATATTTGTTTACAAAAACCTTATACCAATGTCATTTAAGTGCAATTATCATTGTTAACAATTTAATTCTAACCATGGCGTACTTGATCTATAAGGCGTGTTCATTTGTTATAGTTTTCTATAGTTTTTGCTATAGTTTTCAATGGAAACAGGTGCTAGAATCAAAGTGCTTCAATCAAAATTGGTTTAAATATATCACATATAAAAAGGAAACATTAGGTATTTATAATTTATTTTTAAATTTAATAGCAAAAAAAGTTACTTTTTTAAATAGTTAATTTCTTTCAATGCATGTAAAAGCAGTGAGAAATAATTTATAACATTTCATGTTTCATTATCAATGACAATAACTGAAATTAGATGAAATCTATCAATTTTTAAATTAACCCACAAAGAGCATAGTTTTCGTAAAGCCATTGTTTAAACATCGTATTAAGCTTCAAAAACAGTTTTATTATTTCTTTAATATTTTCTTTTTCTATCTTAGAACAATATAACACATAAAGTATTTCAATAACGTAATGACATGTGAAATATTTGTTAATTAATATTTATAGTATCTCTCGAAGATATTTACGTAATAAACAATATATACGATTGAAAAGTGATAGACCGTCGCGACAGGGGTGGCGCCAGCCAGGGGACCGGGGGGGGGGGGGCACAGGCCCCCCGTCGGGGAGTCTGTGACCCCCCATCGGGGCATACTCCTAAAATATCTCGGGGGGAAAAATATAAAATTTTCAGTTTTTCTACTTTTGGCAGCATTTTTCTTTCCTTGTACAAATTTGGAGCATTCCATTTTTTTCATTCTATATTCAATAGAAGAAAGTATTGGATTCGTAAAAATTTTCAGCTTCCAGTTTTCCATGAATATACATGTTTTCAGAGGTCTAGAACACATTTTGACCACGATATTTTTAGAAAATGTCTGTCTGTGGCACAATATCTCCAAAACCACGAGGAGTACTAACAAATGGAATGGTACAAATATTAACAGTAATATTATTAACAGTATTGGAGTTTTTGATAAATACTCATACAATAAACTCTCTTTATGTAGTGCCCCCCCCCCCCTGTCGGGGAGGTGGTGTCCCCCCGCCGGGGAATTTCTGGTGCCACTACTGCGTCGCGATCGCGTAGAAACGTAAACAAAAGCCAGCTGAATCATGGGAAATTGGGGCAGACCTCAGGAGAAAACGGCTTCACTTTTTTCCCCCTCTTTTCGCGAAATGAACACGCCTTATAGATCAAGTACGCCACGTTGTAACTAACATTAAGCGCAATCTCTCCTACCCTATAAGGAGAGATTGCGCAAAAAGCTCTCTTGGTTTTATTACAGCTGTTGCTTTAAATCATAGTATAACAACAGAATAGTAATGGAAATGCGTAGAAGAAGGATCACATCAGAGCTATGCACCAACAGTTTAGCAAGAAACTAAAATTCAGATTTTTTTTTTTTTATATATAATGTTTTGTTAAATTGTGCGCAAACTCTCCTAGCTTTCTTTACCTTATGTTCAAATTTACAATTTACTGACATTTATTTAATACATAAAGACATATTTGTAATACAATTTCCAGAAATAATAGCGAATAGAAACAATTTAATATAACCGATAACATGATATAGATGACTCTGATTTGCTTTAATTATTTCAATTAAATATCACAGCGTATCTAAAAGAAAGAGGAATTTTAGTATTTCAGAAGAAAAGTGCTTGAAGTTTTACCTCCAGTAGCTTTCAATTATATGACCATTATTAAGCCTAACATGGCAGTTGTTTAAGATTTTTAGACAGATATCTTTGTCATTCTCCATCTTACAAAGAATACCAATTTCTGTGCCACGCCTAATTAATATTATATATAGAGATAGATTAATTTATTGAATGATGGCGATCATAATATTTATACAGGGTGGTCCTAAACTAGATGTCAAAAGTATAAAAACAAGTAAAGGGGAACTAAATGAGGAGATTTCGTATAGGACTGTGTGTGCGGTAATGCCTGCGGCGTATAAAAGCGCTTCGCTATCTGCATTCATCCATTTCTTTGTGCAGCCCCATACATGAAATGCATGTCGGCCAGCTCCGCATTGGTGAAACGATGTATGCTGCTCGAGATCCATGCGGGAAATGATGAATCCAGATAACGAAGCGTTTTTATGCGATGCAGTCGTCAGCGCTCTCTACCGGTTCAAGGCGACATTACCGCACACACCTTCCTGTACGAAATCTGCTTATTTAGGTCCCCTCTACCTGCCTTTATATTTTTGACATATAGTTTAGGACCACCCTGTATAAACTGCATAAATAATGATTTTTGATTTTATACATAATGCAATATACAATTGATACCCTCTAAAAAAAAAAAAAAAACATATATAGTTTAATTTTACCTTAAAACAAGAGAGAGGATAAAAAATATTTTTACAACTTTTTTTTTTTTTTTTTTTTTAATGCATGATATACTTTATGCATGATATTAGTACGGGATTTAAATTTATGCAGTTAGATTTTATAAGGTATACGTCCCTTCAATTACGTGATATTTTTCAGACACGAGTCTCTTTTTTACGTGGTAAATAATATCTCTATATACGCGCTTTTCATTCGCTTAAAACAAATCCATGTGGAGCGGATACTCCATATGTACATAGAAGATGGTATGTATAGCGTTCAAAAGCAAAGGGAAGAATATCGGATACGTCGATAAAGGAAACTCACGCTCTGAAAAATAATTTTAAAAAGCTTTTTTTTTTTTTTTTTTTTTTTTTTGCAATTCTAATAAATCAACTAACTTCTTTTTCTTTTTTGCGTACTTAAATTCTGTGCTCCTTCCACCTGAAATCTGAGCCTCGGTCAGAAACCTTTACAACCTCCTCTCTCGTCAAGCTAGCAAGTAATATAAATGTTCCAACACCATTAATGGTTGTAAGTTGAGCTTTTAACATTGTATATTATGCTTTTTTTAACTATCAAACGCAACTCTTTGAGTTCGCGGTGAATTAACCAGCACTTCCTTTTGCTGCTGAATGAATGGTATGCAGCATTCCTCATCCTTCGAGTTCAATTCTCAATACTCTTCCGCTCGATAAAAGAAGAACATAACACGTCGGCGAGAAAAATCACGTACAGGGTGTGTTAAACACGTCCGACCCCCTCAGTAATGACTTTTTATGATTAATATTTCTGGTCCGCGTCCTCCAGAGAGACGATCAGCAAACAAAACTAGTTACTCTGAAAAATTTTCGTTGACGTACCTTTTGAGAAATATAATTCACAGACTCCATGAGGAGAAGACTGACGTAAACAAACAAACAAAAGGCGGCGAAAAAAAAAAAAATGGTAACGTGGGCGGAATTCATAATTAATACTATTACTTGGCCGCAAAGAGAGGATATATGCTTTTTTGACAATGGCAGCAGCACAGGTGGGAGGGCTTGCTCAAAAAGAGATGTGGCTTAACGAGGTGCAGAGAGGCGTAACGTATTTCCAAAGGAACGCATCATCTAACATGTTTTCAACAATTAGTCAAGTACGACTTTTGACAGAGACCCGCCATCGCACTTGCAAAGGGCCGCCACTGGCAGAACTAGGAGATGAGCCAATGGCCTAAAAGCGGGGGCGAGGTGAAGTTCTTTTTAAATTTTGGAATATAATTGCTATTATATGCAGAGTGGATAATAAAAGTCCCCTAATGAACTTGCTGGTAAAAAATGAGTAGGAAGTTTATGAGTTTCACCAGTAGAAAAATTAAAAGTGAATTGAAAGGTTATATATGTCCAGCACAATTCCATTCAGGCTTATTTTTATAAAGGGCTTGGTCTAAGAGAGTTCTGTAGTATTAAGCATAGTTGCATTAATGAAACAGATAAGCTTCTAACATTGTTCTAGTATGGATAAATTTCCGCAACTTTCTTGTAATTAACTTGTCTGCATATGGATAATTTTTCCGTATATGCGTCAAAGAGAAGCAGATAGTTCTTATCTAATCGGACCGTTGCATAGAGTAGATTCTGTCCTAATGAGCCTTAATGTATAAAAAATGATTGTCGAGCGGTAGCCTGAATCCCTATTTCTATGAATGCAAGCACAAGATAATTGTAAATGCAGCCTACCTATGTTCCAGGGGTGGAAAATTGACAAAGGACACATACCGGTATTTCTTTGAAATTTTTCACTACTTATAAAATCATCGGTCTAAGAAGAAGAAAATTTTGTTTCATAATTACCGGTATGAATATTGGGCCAATTTTCCACCCCTGTATGTTCATGTAGAAAGCGTGTAAAAGAAAAAAATAATAAAAATAAAAATAAATAAATAAATAAAAAATAAATATTTCTTGTTAATGGAAATGGGGAGATTATATATATATATATATATAGGTAAACTTCTTCCTTATCACACTGCAATAACATCTAAGTAAAGGCCCTTAAAATATTTTCCTCTTACAATGCATAGAAATTCTGCGATTTTTACGAATCAGACAATATAAGTAATATGGAAAATGTATTTAAATTTTTAAATAGAACATAGGGTAAATGCATCAGTTATTGACACTTTTAGAGCAATCGCTGACGTTTTTAATGTTCTTTCTAGTCATCAGAAAATATTTTTAGAAATCTTAAGTTAGTACATATGGTATGAAAGACATTCAGAACCACATATATGTTAAAATATATACATTTGATAACAAAATTTTTTTTTATGAATTTTTATTTGACACCCACTCAATGTTCCAGTAATTGATACTGCCAGTTTTTCATTTTATCAGTAATTGGCCCCCTATGTTCTAGTGTTTGACACTGCTAGTTATTCATTTTACCAGTTATTAGCACCCTATACTCCAGTGTTTGACATAAAATGTTAAAATTCTTATATGTAAAATATAAGATTTTATTATTTTTTTTTTATATTAATTATTTCGGGATAGATGTCAATTACTGGAGCATGCCAATCACTGGAGCACCTACCCTAATTCAATTTAATTAAAAATGTCATAATATAAATTTAAGTTACAAATTTAAGATATATAAAAATAATATTTATAAAGGCATTGCTTCCACGCTTTGTTACAATTTTGATACTTAAATTTGTTGATCATATTTACTGTTAAATAATCTTTCCCATGCTATGTGTATACAGTGGAAAGAATAGTTATCCTAGAAATAGGACAAAATAAAACTACATTTCATCAACACATCAATGGAGATCCAGCACTAAAATTCTGATTTAAACTGTAAATAAATAAAATGTAAGTCCAATATAAAAGTTTTGGTAAATAAAAAGAAAAATATTTAAAAAGGAAGTTTTAAATATTTTATTTACCAGAGGATATGTAAATTTCATTATTTTTTTAATAACAAAGTAATAATAATAATCTATATAATATTTCTCTAACGTAGACCAGTTCCGATTAAACTTTCTCAAAACGATACGATAGTGATGTAGTTAATAAAATACGCTAAGATAAAAAATAATATTTATAAATTGATAATATAAGCACGCGGACTCAGCTCAATGATTTAATAGGAAAAAATGACGATATTTGTCTGATGAGATTATTTTATGGAAAAAAGTATTTTTTAAATTTGCATCTCCAGAATCTTTGCAAGCGCCATTTAAAACCTACCAATACTTTAAAGATATACACAGAATATGAATTATTATCATAAATTGACACAATCATTAAAAAAAGGAATTAGTTTTTTTTTTTACAAAAAATTGTGCCAAAATAAATAAATAAAAAGTGATCGCCAACATGGCGATAAAAATTTAAATGGCGTCATGGGGGTCATGTACTAAAACTGGAAGAATGAAATCTGGGTCGTCGACCATGAATTCTGTTTTAAAACCTTTCTTTGAATGATTTTGGTTTCACTGTTGCACAGTGTTAATTCGATTCTAATAATAACTTTTGGCTTTTTGTGAATTAAAATTTTAATTAGGTGGTAAAATTGTTATAATATTGATGAGTTTCAAATTTTAAAGGTAACTAAAAAAAGAAATAAAGTGCTGATACAGTCAAGCCTCATTAACATGAACACGCTTAACGTGAATTACTTTTAACATGAACTGTTACCACAATCCCCTTCAAAATGAAGACTAGTTTAGTTATATGAAGATTAGTTATAATAGCATGAACTACTGATAACATGAACTATTTTTTTCTTCTCCTTGAGATTCACGTTGACGAGGTTCGATTGTATAATGATCACAATAAGAATGAGAACGAAAAATAAACAGAGGAATAATTCGCCACAATAACCCACAAAAGCCAATTTGGTAACTAGTTAACTTGATTAATATTTTTTTTTTTTTTTTAATTTTTAATTTATTTGAAAAAGAAGAAAAATGCTCACTTTAAAATAACAATACAAAATAAATGCGAAACATACAGAAACATAACAAGAAGGAGCTTTCTATTGTTTGTAATCAAATGTTCTATTCAAACTGACAATAACAAAATGAACCTTACTATTAAAAAAAAAAAAAAAAAAGAGAGAGAGAGAGAGAGAGAGAGAGAGGGAAAAGCTGAATTTATGGAACAAGATACAAATAGTTGAATAAATAATAAAATAAACGGCTCAGAATTCAGTACATATATAGGCACTCTTTTACTGGGGAATAATGCATGTTTCTTTTAGGGTAGTCTGATCTTCATGTTCCATCCCAGAAAGAAAAATGACACAATTCAAAATGCAATATTTCAGAAAAACCAACTAAAAGATAACAATAAGTGTTGACTAAGCCTACAATAAAACGAAACTGACACAACTGCCTTTCAGGCAGACGAACTGCGAAATAGAGGTGTGATGCTTTTCGTGCACGTTGGGGCACTTCATTCATATTTTCAGTGACATAAATTCAAAATTGGCCTTTTTTAAATTAGGGTTTTTTTTTTTTTTTTTTTTTTGCCAGGTTGCAAAATAACAAAATGCATCAAACGTGCTTAGTGTTCAAAATACTTAATTGTTATTCACTGTAAGGATTTTCTGCTTCAGATTACAGCACAATGTAAACGTAATATTCACTCACTGTTCTGTATTTTCAAATCATTTGTGTTGTAATTTTTGTAATATTTTATGAATAAAAAATAACATATCCTTCCGTATTACATAAATTCAATCGATAACAATACATAACCTTTTATATGCATCTGAAGACTTAAGCAAACAACTATGCCCCATCAAGAATTCGAGCTTTCAGTTCCTGAAGTCAAGTCTCTACCAGAGTTGGCAAGATTCTACCGTTCTTTGCGTTTCCAACAACACACACGGTTAAGATCGATGCTATTTGGTTAATAAATCACTTGTTATTCATCAAAAGGACCATCGGAAATGCTAACAATCAATTGACAGCATAATGTGATGAAAATATAACTCCAATTATCTTTACGTAACCACCTATGCTGCATTTCTGAGAAAAGTTGTGTTTTTACAGAAATATTTCACAATACAGATATTACTACATTTACCTCATAAATATATACCCCGCTACAAAAAGATAGGTATAAAGGGTTTTTTCTTTGATTTTTCATAAAATAACATTAACTAAATTGTGCTTATCATTTATTATTATCATAAAATAACACTATTCCCGGACTTATTTTTGTTTTAAGACTAATCTAGAAAAATTTTAAGTCTAAAAATTTTCTAATTTAAGACTACACACCGCGACGAAAAGATAGGAACAAAGTTTTTTTTTTTTTTTTGAAATATGATTATTTTAAATATGAATATTTTGAATATGATTCAAATATTCAATATGTTTTGGATATGATAATATTTTTTTATGATAATAAATGATCAGCACAATTTAGATAATGTTATTTTATGAAAAATTAAAAAAAAATCCTTTGTTTCTATCTTTTTGTCGCGAAGTGTAGTCTTAAATTAGAAAAATTTTAGTCTTAAAACTTTTCTAAATTAGTCTTAAAATAAAAATTAGTCCGGGAATAGTGTTATTTTATGATAAGAATAAATGATAAGCACAATTTAGATAATGTTATTTTATGAAAAATCAAAGAAAAAACCCTTTGTACCTATCTTTTTGTCGCGGGGTGTATATATATTAATAATAAGTATGGAGATATTTATTGACACTGAAAATTAAACACTATATCGGGGAAAAATAAAAAATAAAACACCAATGTTACTAAAATAACCTTTAACCACCCTATCACATTTTCATCGACCATGTACGAAAGCTTATATCCAAGACATATAATTTTTAACACCCACAACATTATCAGTTGTCCTATAGCCCACCCTAAAATAGGTCATCTGTTACTTGATCTCAACCATCTTTATCCCCAATAATTTGATGCCTCCAATCATAAGTGTCACACCCTTCGCACCTTTCAAAGAATCATGAGCTTTCTACCCCCCCCCCCCATCTCTTTTGTATAATAAAATGTATCTGATAACCCCGTAATAATGATTCGCTTGTAGCCGTAAACATTAACGGCAAATACCGGGTCATTAAAAGTTAACAGAGGAGTGCCTCAAGAGGCTTTGTGTTGTATATTGCTTAAAAATTTTTTGGTATGAAATAATATGTTTGGAAAAAGACATAAGAAGATATTAAGTCAATAGACAGTCACTGGGATATTAATGATTTTTATTTTCTTATAAAATGAAAATATCCCAAATTTCCATGTGGTATTGAGATAGATAAGAAAAGATAAATTCGTCTTTGTGTTCTACTTTGTTATTATTATTTCTTTATATTTAAATCACTATTTTTTAAACATTTACAGAACTGGTTTCATGCTTTTCTTATATGTCGATTTCAGAATCTGTAAGTAATAATATCAATAACAACAACAAAAGCAAATAGCAAAATAATAATTAATTTATATTATAAGCAATGTTTAATTACTAAGATCTAGAATAAGACCCGGATAGATTCATGTAGTTTTTCAATGCGATAAATTCATCAGTTTCGGTTAAAATGTTGTAAATTACTATTAAAATAAATAAATAAATAAATAAATAAATAAAAGAAGAAAAGAGCTTCTAAAGTAGAAAAAAAAAATAATAATTTGATAAAATGAATGTAAATAATAGATCTAAATAAATTTGATTTAATAGATCTAAATTTGTCAAACAAATGAGTGTTAAAGACCTGTTTAATGCTGGATTTTTATTCCTATCGGCTCAACTTTTACGTAAGTACGATACTGATATTTATGGCTGTATTCGTTTTACTTTGTTTATTAAGTATCAAAACTTTTAAAATTATCTCTGAATGAATTTTTTATCTTTCTGCTAACAAAATTTTCCTTTTAAGACACAAATATTTTATTAATATATATATATGAAGTATCCTGTTTCTCTCCCCTTACTTGGCTTTCCCATGACTCAGAACCCTAGCTATTTGATTTCTCTTTGCCGTTCCTGAAATCCAAGGCAGTTTAGTTTCTGTTTGCTGATCATGTGACGGAGCGCCAGCGCTTGAGAGGAAATACGTGCTCATGACGTGAATGACGTCTTTCCGGAACGCGCGCCTGCTAAGAGAGCGCTGAAGGAACGACATTCAGTTTTCGACGGGATGTTCAGACGGAACGTAATAACTGTATTTGATGACTTGTTTTCTTTTGAGTTTTCGACGAAGCGTGCACACTAGACGGGTGCAACTACTTCGACGGACATTACCAAAGTAACATTCGATAATGCTTATTAGCATTCCTGTACATATGTAAATTACAATTTAATCTTTTATTAAATTTATAATTAGTAAATAAGTATTAGTTTTGTTTAACGCCTACAAAAGTGTGCCATCCCGCAAGTTCAGAAGTGGGATAAAGAATAAAATCTACTGGATAAAGAATAAAATCTACTGGATAAAGAATAAAATCTACTGGATAAAGAATAAAATCTACTTCATGAACGGATAGAACGCGAATTTTAATTTTGATTTAAAGTTTGGATAGAACGCGAATTTTAATTCTAAAGTGAATTTTGATTTTAACGTGAATTTTCGAGAAACACGAACTTTAAAAAACAAACTTTATATAAACTTTTATAGACTGAACTTTTAATTGATTTTAAGACTGTGATTGAACTGTGTGTCTACGGTGTTGAATCACACTGAAGCTTCTGTACGGAGTGCTTTTTCTATTCTGCAATTTATAGTGGATAATAAAATACGTAAAGTGTGTTCTGTGGATGCTACGGAATAGCTACGGATCATCTGGATAAAGGTCTGAACAAGAGAAAGATGTCCTTCAAGGTTCTCGAGGATCGACTAAATGGGAATTTTAAATAAAATTTAAAACAACAGCTGTTTCGACTCTACAAAGGTACGTACACTTTATCTTCCTATAAAATGGTTTCTCTGGGAGATATTCCCAAAATCGGCTCTGCACTGAGGACTGAGAGTTATAGTAAAATTAAAATTCTGCATCGTTTTTTATTTAATGATATTGGTGACAGAAAAAATCGATGCAGAATACGAAAGTTTTCCGGCTTTAATTTTGCCATAGATGATGAGAATTATATAAAAAAACAAAAATTCATCGACGAAAATTTTTCGTTAAATGAATTACTTATTATTTGTAATGTATTAAATGTCCCTTTTGATGGGAGCAAACATGAACTAAGAGACAGATTATTGTTACATTTGTGTGACACGGAGTTGTTAAAACAAGAGAGTTCAGAAAATAATTCGGAAGAGGAAGATTCGGAAAACGAATCGAACAGTGAATCCGAAAGTAGTGGCGATAATGATATTGAAAAAACTGACTCCTCTGTGCAATGCCATATCAGTAAAAATAAATGTTATGATTATTATAATGATAGTGACAATGTTATTGATGATCATAATAAGGGTAAAAAAAGTATAAATTATAGTAATAATGTGAATAATGGATCACTTGGTGCAATTTCTTTCAATGATTTTGAAAATTCTATTTCTAAATTTAGCGGCGAGCCGCATGAGAACATAATTGAATTCTTAAATGAATTTGAAGAGTTAGCTGAAATGTTTAACCTAAACGAATTACAAAAAATAATTTTCTGTAAAAGGTCTTTGAGCGGAAATGCTCTGTTATTTGTAAAATCCGAAAAAGGATTATTAACGTATAAGAAACTAAAAAATGCATTAATCGAGGAATTCAAGATCGAAATAAATTCTGCCTCTTTACACGAAATTTTGTGTAAAAAGAAAATGAAGCCAAATGAAACAGTTATAGAGTATTTCTTTAAAATGCGCGAACTAGCAAAAAACGGGCACATTGAAGATGCCGCGTTGATGCATTACGTGATCCAAGGAATAAACGATAAAAGTGAAAATAAACTAATTTTGTATGGGGCTAAAAATATTCGTGAATTTAAAGAGAAAATAAAATTGTATGAAATGTATAAACGTGATAGTGAAAAAGTCAGACATAAATTTGATAAAGTAGATTATAATGCAAAATTGAAAACTGTACAACATAATGTATATGAAAAATTTAGTCCTAGAAATGATGTGAATAAATTGTGTTATAATTGTGGTGAAAAAAACCACTTATCTAGAGATTGCCCTCATAAGGCCAAAGGCCTAAAGTGTTTTACGTGCAAGCAGTACGGGCATAAAAGTTCGGAGTGTCCAGGTTCAAAACCAGAAGTTGATGCACTGTGTATTACCGTAAATCAAAACATGAGTAAAATTATACAAGTAAATGATGTAAATTTTATTGGAATTATTGATACAGGAAGTGAAGCAACATTGTTGCGTAAAAGTTCTTTTGATAGGTTGAATGTAAATAAATTGAATTTAATAAGTACCACTTTGAAGGGTATCGGGAAAAGTTCAATAAAGCCGTTAGGCTCATTCGACGCCAATCTTAAAGTTGATAATTTTGAAAGTAAAACTAATGTGTATGTTGTAAACAATGATGTAATACCATATGACGTAATCATCGGGTTGAATGTACTGATGGTGGGTGAGACGATAATAAATGAAAATGGTATTTTTATGAAAAACAAATCTAGTTCCCTCGAGGTAAATTTAGTAACAGTTCTTCCAATAGATAAATATCAAAATGAAGTTAAAACAAATATTGCTATTGACGCTCCCATTAACATTGAAAGTAAAATTTCTGAGAAATCCCCAGAAATAAATAAAACATTGAATAGTGTTGAAAAGTGTAAAAACAAAACCCCTCAAGCTGTTATGTTCAAAAAATCATTAGAATCTTCCAAAAAAGATGTAAGTGAAAGTAATGACGATGACGAAAGTGATGACGGTAAGAAAATGGTTTTAAAGGACGATAATAGTGAAGATGATGACAGTGAGGAAGAGGTGGAGCCTCAACGAAAGAAACAAAATCAGATGAACATTTCCCAAATGAAATCGCAAAATCAAGAAAACACTCCTTCAAAGAAAGACGAAAAACGAATCCCACATAAAAAAATTTTGCAGTTAGTAGAAGAGCTGAAAGAGTTGAAGAAAAAAGTTGAAGAAAATTCCAAACTCCTTAAAAGGAAGAAATCCAGAAAAAAGCCATTAACAATAGATTCCACTGAGTGTAAAAGACAGAATTTGCCAAAAAAAGAGACTGCCGGTATAGATCCGAGAAAAGTGTTCATTCCATCACTTCCATTGACGACCACGATTGGTGAAATAGCCATATTGTTTCCCAAAGCTATACAAATAAAATTAGAAGTTTTTCCTACATATAAGACTGCCATTATAGACTTTTCGACTGAACTTGATGCAACAGAGGCCTTAAAAGGCATTAAGACTGAAAATGATCGATTGGAGGGTCTCGAGTTCGAGTCCCAAAATAATTTTGAACCCCAAAGTAAAGATTTAAGTGCACATGATAAAAAACAACTTTCTAGAGTCAGAAAGAAAAATAGATTGAAATGCAAGTTGAGTAAACAACCACCAAAAACTGGTGAACTAAGCGACCAAGTTGCCGTAAAACCAAAACTGATGTACTTTTGTAACTGTACGACTGTAAAAATTAAAAATGATAATATTGATGAAAAAGTTAGAAATGGATGCCATGAAGGCTCCTATTACACATCTGCAAAAGCTGAATTCCTCAAATGGGGAATAACTTAAAAACAAAAATTTTTGAAGATTTGTAAAACTTTGTAAATAAGTCTGTTTTTATTTTGTGTTGCTTTTGTGTTTGTTTGTTTTTTTTGTTTGTATCTTTTCAGTGTGATCGCCTGGAGGTCCAGTCGAGGAAGGATGGCCGAGTGAAGTATCCTGTTTCTCTCCCCTTACTTGGCTTTCCCATGACTCAGAACCCTAGCTATTTGATTTCTCTTTGCCGTTCCTGAAATCCAAGGCAGTTTAGTTTCTGTTTGCTGATCATGTGACGGAGCGCCAGCGCTTGAGAGGAAATACATGCTCATGACGTGAATGACGTCTTTCCGGAACGCGCGCCTGCTAAGAGAGCGCTGAAGGAACGACATTCAGTTTTCGACGGGATGTTCAGACGGAACGTAATAACTGTATTTGATGACTTGTTTTCTTTTGAGTTTTCGACGAAGCGTGCACACTAGACGGGTGCAACTACTTCGACGGACATTACCAAAGTAACATTCGATAATGCTTATTAGCATTCCTGTACATATGTAAATTACAATTTAATCTTTTATTAAATTTATAATTAGTAAATAAGTATTAGTTTTGTTTAACGCCTACAAAAGTGTGCCATCCCATATATATATATATATATATATAGGTAATAGTTTTATTTTGATCTTCGTTTTTTCTAGTTTTACTATGGGTGTTTCGGGCCTGTGAACAAAGAAATTCTTAGCTTTTGCTTTCTTTGTGACAGAAAAAACATCCATTTTTTAGCATATTTGCGTTCTACCAGGCCCTTGAAAACGTTAGAATGCAAATATTGCTTTTTTCTCATTCCAATTTCCAATAATTCATTTCGGTTTTTCTTTAATTCTTTTTTGGTTTGATTTGGGTAGTCTTCGCTTATGATCCGAATAATTGTTTTAATACTGAAGTTAAATCATCTTTAAATTTCAAATTTTTGCACTGATAATATTGTATTACTATATGTATATATATATGATTGCAACAAATTAAACTGTTATGTTTGTATAATACGGAAATCATAACATGATGCCTATGTACATTTTCGATTTAATAATTCGTTTCATTACAATCTACGAAGTATTTAATAAAAATCTACATAAAATTTTCTTTTTAAACGTAATATAATAAACATATACTTTGTATTCTAACATGATTTATTATATGAAATAAACAAGTGCTATTTTAATGTATGAAATAAAACTATTTATTTGTTAGATCTAAACAATTATTTAATAAAAATATGTATTCTGGATTGGATAAATCTGCCTTTATATGGAATTACTGCTTTAATGCGCAATGGCATAGTATTTTACAGTTTTTTTAACATGAAACTCACAAATTTCACTGTGCCAAATAACATAAATATTTTTTTCTTGTTCTTTCAAAATTGTAGGCTACAAATTTCTAATTCCTACTCTCTTTTATAGACTAAGCATTTTCGAGCGGATTGAGATTAGGGCAATTTTCAGATCTAATAAAGAAGAAATCCTGCGATATTCTTTGCCGGATTTAATTTTAAGTAAAAAAAGTTATGATAACTTACAAAATTATAGATGCTCATGAGAATGGATAAGTAATTTTTACAACTTGAATCAAATAAATACATCACAAGCGCCATATAACACGGGGCATTATCATCTTGAAATGCTGATTATGGGAGAGTCTGAAATACCCCCAGTCAGGTATCAATTTTTTAATGGCGAAGTTTTATTTCGGGTTAATTGATCTCTTGAACATGAGAATTTGCCAGACTCATCGAAACATTATGCATTTACGTTTTGTTATGTACGGTGAATATGTCATTGTTTTAAAAGTGCGAATTTGATTAAGTCAGTCACATTTTCGTGATCAGATCTGCTCGTTTCCGTCAGTTCGAAATAAGTTAAACTTGACTCATCAGAGAGAACAACTTCAGCCCAATGATTAATTGATCCTTTTTTAATTTTTTTTAACTCTCTATTGTCTTGGTTTTCTAATTCTTTTCGTTAAAAATGAATATTTTTCAGATTTTCTGGCAATTAAACCTGCTTTGTTTTATTGTTATTTCACTGTATTTAGATAAATTATGTTACTAAACCCTTTTTCTGAATCCCTGCTATGTTCTAAATGTAATACAAACAGATTTTTTAAGCGCTGGCTTTTTAACTTGCGGTCATCTCGACTGGATGAGTAACGTGGCCGCCTACGGACAAATGTGCAGTTTAATCAGCCAAAAAATATTATATCTTGCTAAAAACTAGATCACTAATATTTTGTTAACATTTAATCATTTTGACATCCCACGTATTAAAATATTTTTTTTTTATTTTCGCTCTAAAATTAATATTTTTTGTGGTATCGTTAATTGCCTTATACTTGCCATTTTTGAAATACTTTCTAAAATTACAATTTTCCGAACAATTACATCTTGTTTTTAACACTTGGCTCAATCCTAAATTGCACGCGGAACACAACGTAATAAAATCTGTTAACAGAAAGAAAAATGGAAAATATCCAAGTGCGTTTTTTTTTTTTTTTTTTTTTTTTTTTTTTTTTGTCGCTTAGTATATATATATGTGTGTGTGTGTGCCAAAGATAATGTACATTTTGTTCCAATTTTCATGTCTGTGTACATTTCTTTATATATTTGTTTTAGAAGTATTTTAATAATAATAATAATAATAACGGTGCTATTACACAATTTTTTTGTAAAATTTCAAGCTATTAAGAAGATCTTGGCCTTAAGTAAGTAATTTATTAGCATATTGTGTAAAAGATTTTAACAAATTTTAAATTAATACAGAATATATCTCGAAAAAAAAATCCCTTTTTTTTTTCTTTTTTAATTGGCTATATTTTGAATGTTATTAAAAGTTCGCAAAAATTTATATAATTCTTAGTTGTAATACGTTTTATTCTAATAAAAATGTTCGAAATTAAATAATATTTAATGCTTTTATTTATTTATTTATTTATTTATTTATTTTTTATCTTTTAATATTTCCTTTGCATTATAATGTATAATTGCCAAGTACTACGCATTTTGATGTCTTTTTTTTTTTTTTTTTTTTAGTAAAAATTTTCCTTTTATTTAATCATACAAAAGTGCTACAAAAACTTATAATTTATTATTATTATTATTATTAAACTAAATAAGTACTGGTAATTAAAAAGTGTAGCATTATGGCAGCTACAGTTGTAAGTGCACATAATTCAGAATTTTTATTTATTTATTTATTTATTATTTATTGTTTAAAAAATCTAAAAATCATAATTTTGTTTAAAGATTAGGAATTTTTATTCACACACACACACACACACACACACTAAAAAAAAAAAAGAGGAACAAAGCTGCTATTAGTGTTTTTAGAAAAAGCCTCAGTTTTGATGATTTTAAATAGTAATAATAATAATAATAATAATAATAATAATAAATTCACTTTATACGTATTATTTTCTATCTGAAGAAATATAATATAGAAATAAATATTACAGTTATTTATAATTAATAGCGCAATGACTATTATAAGTAGTCATTGCGCTATCAACACGGAACGTAAGCGGATTATTGTAACAAGATTTTACGGTTGTAATTTACGGTTCTAAAAGTGCTTTTAATCAAACGCCGACAAAAGTTAGAGCTCATTTTGTCATCAAGAAGTATTTAATAAAAAAGCACCACAAAACTGGCGTTGTTGCCGCTTTGACTGCAGCACTCGTGCTTACTTTATTCTCCTGATGAAGGGTCGTGTGTTTTTTCGACCCGAAACAATTGTTGCGAGTTTATTGCATTTTATGGTGTTTATTCAAAGTTTGTAAGTAATATCAAGAAGTATTATTTTAAAGAGTTTAATGAGTTTATTATTTTGAAAATTCTCAAGAGCAGAAAACCTCGTCATTGATGTCTAGAAGATTATACATGAACTATAATGAATTATCTGAAAAACTGGGAAAATTGTTTTCCTGAAAAATCAATTTTCTTAAACCGAGCAATTTTCGCTTTTAAAACATGGTAAAGATAATTACTAAAAACCTAAACATTATAATTTCCGAAAATTCCATATCTTTAGTATATTGTTTTATATCCCAGTAATATTTTCTTATTGTCGAGTAAAAGATCTTTTTCACCCACTTACGCACACGCACACACGCACACACACACACACACACACACAAAGTAAATAAAAATAAATAAATATGAAAATAAGTAAATTAATTAATTAAAATAAATATTTATAAAGAATAGATAAAGAATAGATAAAGAATAGACAAAGAAAGAAAGAAAGAACAAATCTGTATTATTGAATGCATTGAATATATTGATTATAGAAGATTCTTCAATTTAATACATAATTTTTGTAGTATATATCTAAGACGTAAATACTTTTTCTACGAAGCAGGACAATCAGCACAATTGTTAATAGTATGTATGGTAAGTCGCTGTATGGAAAAATAGATGCATGTTGTAATTTTTAAAGATTATGTTTAGATACGTTAAGTGCATCCATATAAGATGGATTGCCAAATATGCCTATATGTGATTATGTGCAATTACTTATTCATTGACTGATTTGTAGTTTGATAGTTGAACATACTTACTGACTGGTATATTAACCTTTCACACGCCAATGTTTCCATAAATGGGACATGGAATTAAAAATTCATTTAAAAATTAAATATCATGAATACTGACTTGAAAAAATTATCATATATAATAGAAAGACAACTTGATCTTCTTGAAATAGAAATTACAGTTCAATCATAAAAGTGGGAAATGTACAAAAAATTATAAAAATATTTAATACCTATTTTACCATTTCCCCTTTTACCCCGCAGTTTAAAAAATCACATAATTTAGAAAAATAAGCAAATGCTTCTAAAAATGGGCTGGCGTGTTTAAAATAGCTTACATTATTAAAATAAAACAAACTAAAATAATGTTAAAATATAATAACATTAAATTAATAATGCTAAATATAATAATATTAAATAAATAATATTAAATATAATAATCTTAAATTATATTAAAAATTTCTTTTTTATACATTTTAATGAAAGAGTTCTTTAAACTAAAGCATTAGAAGGCAAAATATGTAAAAAACTAATTTAAATTACACGCGGATCTGAATGCGGCGGGTAAAAGGTTAAAGCGATAATATCGGGATTGATTGAAAATAATAGTAATAATAACCAAAATAGCTTTGGCATGTAAATATATTTTGTTATTAAAAAAGTTCAATTTAACTTTCATTGTTAATTAACCCTTTGAGTACTGAATTATTTGAAGATTTTTATGCCCAAGGAACGGATTTAATTTGTCGCTATATGGTATGATTTTGAATTTTTGACAGTAAGGTCCGCCTGTGGGCGTTATTCTCTCATGTTACAATATTTCAGAACAAAATTTTCTGTATTCACATTTGCATTACAAATGGATATACGTTATCATTATACCCTTTCTAATGAAAGTATTTGTATCCATGGTTTATTTCATTGTAAAATTGTGAATATTAATTATATATTTAAGAAAAAAATAGCATACAAATTGCAAAAGAAACGCCCACTGGTGGAGTTACAGATTTTCATATGATTTGAATCTACGTCAGCGGTCGCGAAAGTGTTAATATGTAAAAGTAATACATTTTATTTGGAATATACTTATATTGATGATATAAGTATGGTTGTAAGATATCATAAAAAAACGCCAGGAAAGTGTTTGCGATCAACGCCCACTGGCGGGGTTGCCGCAAACATTAACGAAAACTTCTTAAATTCAGATGACGAGTCAGACTCGTCCACCGTAACTTCGTCCAAGTAAGCACATGACGAGTCTCACTCGTCAAATGTACCCAAAGAGTTAATAGACGAAAAATAAATTTTGTTATTAAATATATCATGTATAAATCATTTATGTAACTGTTCAATTTTTAAAGGTCTCGGATCTCATGAAACTAATGGAATCTTTTACAATTATTTCGATTACGTCCAAACAGATGCAGACGATTTAAAAACGTTTCTCTTATTTTTGACTTTCACACAATTTTTAGAGGTTCAACTATAATTACTTTAGAAAGAAGAGAGATTTTGTAACAAAAAATTCCTAAACAATAATGCCACATATAAAACAGAAAAAAATGAAATAAGCACGAAAAAATACTTTAAGGAAGAAAAGAAAACTAAATATGTTTCGTGCTTAAGTTGTTAAAATGAAAAAAAAAAAAAAAAAAAAAAAAAAAAGAAAAAAGAAATTTCAATTTAATGGTACCAAAAGAAAATTAAAGAAATTACAGAGTAACTTTAATGCCGACAATTGTCCTTCGAATCTTGGTCCTTCGAATCGCTTATTACTATATCTATGGTCATGCGTATACAGTATAGTAGTTTTTCTCTTTAAACTGTTGAAGAAGAAATTAAATAAATCTTTATTGCTATCTCTTTCTTTTTTTAATGGGTATAAATGTCACGATGAAGTAACTTTTAACGGTATCTTTAAGTGAACTAAAAATCGAAATGATATACAACAGGTTGTTACTTTAAGTTAGCCTTATGGCTGAATATTGGAAATAACCAAAATTTTAAGAAATATTGCTATAATTTAAAATTTAAAATAAACAGATAAATAGAAGAACTGTTGATATTAAGACATTGCTGATAACATTGTTGTTTTAAATTTGATAATTTTCCCTTTTTTTCCTGCAGTCTATACTAGTTTCTGTTTCTGAACCAATTTTAATACTCTGCCTGCATTCAAAGTTTCAATTATGCTAATACGTTTGGGATTTTTACTTTCTTGAGTATATAAGAGGATCGCGAAAATTTTCGACGTCCGTTTTCGATATATTTACGCATTTTGAGATGCCCTAAACACGATTTGTCTACTTTTAGAAAATGTCTGTTTGGCTGTCTGTATGCGTGAGCATGTCTTACCAAATTTTTGCGGGCGTTGTATCTCACAAAATAATGGTTTGATATTCTTGTTATAAACTTGTGCTGATTAGATATTGTTATATATCACCCAGCAGGTGGCGCTGCTATGCTGCAATTTTCCAATTTACAGGAAGACTATATCTTCGGCAAACTTGATATGTGAGATGACTAGTGTAAAAAACTATGCTGACTCAATTCAGATTTATGTTGGCCGAAAGTTGATTTGTTATTACTTGCATTTTTTGATTTTTTGGATAGCAATATCTCAGTATTTATTGTATAAAAATTGCACCTTACTGCATATGTAAAATCTCTACTATGAAAAGCTATGTTGATTAAACTTTTGAGCATGATAATTGGTAGATTGAGCTGTTATATAAAATGATATAAAGGAAAAGGCTATAGGAAACTAGATTTAAAAATATTAGGGTGTAACAGAATTAATACAGAAATAGATGCAGATTTAGTTATTGCTTTCAATTTCAATAAATGCTTTAAAAAAGCATACTTTAATTCTTGCTGTTTGTATACTCGCACATACATACATGGGTTAGAAATTAAAATTTTTAAAATACGCTATTTGCTTCGTACACTGTAAAGTAAAATAATAAAATACTTTTTAAGAATAAATCTTTTAATAATTAAAACTTAAAAATAAAGTATCATCTGCTATGACAATTTCGATTTAAATATTTTTAGTATTGTACTTGAAGATCACTAATATTTGTAAAATACAAGCAAAACTTTAAACATTCTTTTTCTCCAGTTATCTCAATGCCTTATTTAAAATATTTTATTATTTTATTCCACTTATATAGGATAGAGAAAAATATTATTTTGAGATCAAATTTTTAAAATCGAATTTGCAATAATTGCATATGCAATTTTTACAAGTTTTGAGTTTCTCTAAATTCAAACATTAGGTTTTTAGCATTTAGTGTTTGGTCTGTGTTTCTATCTGTGTGAGAGTGCGTGCATGACCATTATCAGAATAACTAAAAAAAAAAGATAATAGCAAAAAATATAAACTTAGTATTCTGAATAGAATATCAGGAATATTACATGAAACTTTTTATTCAGATTGCACAAATGGTACTTGTACGGGAATAAATTCGGAAAATGGGTTTTTAGCGGTTGTTCTACGTATGTGTTTGCATGAGTGTGCAAGAATTTGTTATCAACATAACTTAAAAACAAAAAGTTAGTAGGAAGATCAAATTCGATATTCTAAACTTATACTATATATAAAAAAAAAATATATATATATATATATATAAAATACATAATTTATTAAAAAAAAAAAAAAAAAAAAAAAGAATATAAAATAAATGCATTAGGTAATAACTAAATCTGTAAACAAATTTATCTACAGTGTTATATGGGATTTGGTGACTTGAGAAGGGGGAAATGTAAGAAAAGAGAGGAGCCTTAAGGGCCCGCTTCACTCACCGCCGCCGGAAGCCGAAGCTAATGTTATTCTATGGGAAATTTTTCTTTACAAATAACTCATTAACTAATACATATTTTTAAATTCTGTTTTCACATTCTGAAAATTCCCAGCTGTTAAATTGACGGACCTTTTTTAAAAATGTATTTTTAATTTTTTTTATATTTTATTTTGAAGCTGCAAAATACGAATTTTCAATATGTAATTTTTTTTCACTATGCAATTTCAAAATTAAAAATTAAAATTTTGAAAAAAAAAATTAAAAAAGGTCCGTCAATTTAACATCTGGGAGTTTTCAGAATGTGAAAACAAAATTAAAAAATATGTATTAGTTAATAAGTTATTTGTAAAGAAAATTTCCCTATAGAATAACGTTGGCTCGGACTTCCGGCGACGGTAAGTGAAGAGGGCCGTTAATATTTTGCTGAAATTTTTATTAAAAAAAAAAAAAAAAAAATCACAGACTAAAATCAGTTTCCACTTATAAACTGTTGATATATAGTGACCTCTCTCACTTAAACGGTTCCCAGTTATACGACTCTCTTGGTCATATGCACTCGGTCTCGTCCACGCTTTATGGAAAATAATGATAAACTTCTCTCACTTACACGATGCTTTAAACGGTTCAGGTGATTTTACATTTCTCACTCAAGAATTCATTTTACAAAATCTTTAAAGTACCAATCATGCACGTTTTCTTACCGTTAACATTTCCCTATTATGTTAACGTGTAATATTAATAATGAACAAAATTTCTTATCTAAACTTCTGTGTTACTTACAATGAAATCTGTGAAGGAAGGATGGTTGTATGGAATTTCCTTGTGTCTGCCATTTAACAAAAGCGATTCACAAAAGCCAAATGAACACCTTGAGGACATCGATAATGAAGACATGAACGAGGAGGATGACGAAGATGAGAATAATGTTCCTGCTGTTGTAACTTCTTCAGAAGCAAGTGTTGGTTTAAATACATTAAAGAATTCTGGTGAAACTGGCAGAACAAGTGAAATTAGATTAAAGGAACATAAACGCTCATATAAAACAGGTGATTTAAGATCGAAACTCATAATCCATTATCTCAATAGTGCTCATATTCCTCATTTTGATAACTTTAAAATTTTAGCTTCTAATGTTAACATATAGGAATTCCGTATTTGTCCAGAGGGCGCTTTTACTAAATTGCAACTTTCTGCCTTGAACGAGGCTAAAACTATTCCTTTTGAATATATAATTTTGTTCTCATGTGTTATGATTTTTTTGTAAATGTTGTGCTTTGTATGTTTGACACTAAGGAGGGCTAGTTTTCTAGCGAAACGTCTGTCGTGTATTTTAATGTTTTTAATTAAAATGTTTTTTTAAAGTTTAAAAAATTTTTTATTCTTTATCTCATTTTAATTGTTACTTTGATTTTAATATATTAATGAGACGTATAAATTATGTTTAATTTTATTAAATTAAAGAATTCTGTCCATCAAAATGATTATTCCCAAAATATCTTAACAGCTTAATCAGGCATATAAATAGACATTTTCTCTTTTTGTCCACAATAGAGACAAACTAAAATCACTTCATTTTTTTGAAAAATCTGATCTGTAAATCTTTAAAACAAACATAGTGGTAAGTGAGCTACAATTTTGTATTTTCTGTACTTTTAATATATTTACTTTTAAATATATTTTACTTTTAATATATCTTATAAATTTTTATAAAAAAAAAAAAAAAAAAAAAAAACTCTTAGTACTTAAAACTTATCGTTTTTAATCTAGATAAAATAATTAATGCGTATAAAATTTGAAACTTATATAATAAAACGATTTATCTCTTATACGACTCTCTCAGTCATACGACTTTTTTCTACGGTCCCCTGAAAGTTGTTTAAGTGAGAGGTCACTTTAGAGGTGAGTTCGGGCTCTATTTTGGCAATCCGAGCCCGCCCGGGCCCGAAACATTTTTGAACTGAGCTCGCCCGAGTCCGAAAAATTTTGTGTGATCAGAGCCCGATATTGAAAGTGGTACGCTATGCAATGCATACACAATAGTAAAATTAAATACCGCTTTCATTTTCAAATTAATTTTCTTATTATCAATCCTCAATTTAAATAACTATAAATGTTATTATAACAATTTATAATGTCTGTGTCTCTGTATACATGTGTATATTTATATAATATATATTTATAGGGCAACTTATTGTTTATAACACGCCTATCGGGGGACAAAAAATTAATCCGAATGAGTGATATAATGAAGCACAATATAACGAAGGAGGAAGGATTACTGTATAACACTATGACATAATATGCATCCCGTTAAAAAAAAAGTTCTATTTACAAAAAGGAAAGTCAAAGCTACTAAGGTTTGCAAGATTATTTTGTGATTTATAACCTATCATGACTATTATGACATTACTAAAGGTGCTCTCAAAATGAATATATATATACTAGTATATAACCCCGTCAAAAATGACGGAATGTGAACGATAAATCTTGAAAACAATGTTTAGATCATGAAGATTGCCACGTGATCATTTAAATGTAGTTTCAGTTTTTGTTTATAAATCAAATGTGTTTCGATATTTTATAATTTTCGTTCTGAAATTAAAAAAATTCTACCCGATCAATAAATATGAATGACAATAAAAAAAACTGCTGTTTGACAAAAAATATAGGCCCGAAAGCACAACAGCAACAACACATCCCAGTGTTCCGTTAAGTGCTCTATTTAAAGTCCTCATAATAAGAATAATCTAGTGTGTCACTCACACGACTTTCTCTTACACTGAAATTTAATGCTATAAGTACAGGTTGGAGATTAAGAGGTAAGATAAAGAGTACTGTTATCTAAACCTATGTTAAACAATTCAAATTAGGCTTCGGAAGAGTTTTATATGATAATTAGTTCTGGCCCCCCTCAACCCGCCGTTTCATTAATGCACCTACATTTATATAGAATTTAATTCGGTTATTAAAAAATAATTCAGTTTAAAAAAAATAATTTATTAAAATTATTATTTAAAAAAGTTATCTTGTATGATAATACAGACGATTTCCATATTAGAGAAATAGTATAACACTAAATATCCAAAAAAAAGTTGAATTTATTCTCAATATTAAAGTAAAAAAAAAAATGTTAAAAATGAAAAAAATCAATAACTTTATTTTAAATTATCGTAGATCGATGGTTCAACCATTCGTTTTAAAGGTATTGGTGAGCTCTTTTGAAAGATACCCATCATGAAAATCTACTCTACTCGAGGGAGGACATCTACCCCGGGGGGGGGGGGGGGAGGCGAGGCTCCTACATACACAAAAAAAATTTTCCCAGTTGACTATTACAAAAAATATGTATTCGTTTCATTTGGTTGAGTGCAGTCTATAGATGTTAAATTCTACTTACCTGCAATTTCCCCCATAGACGTAATGTATTTGACTGTCCTTGTACACGAACCATTTGCTTCATCTTAACGAAAAGCTTACTGTAGCATCCCTATATGATACACATTTAGAATACCGAGTTTGGAATTTCTGCTACTATTTGTTCTTGAGATATGCTGATAACAGACACACAGACAGACAGACACAGAGACCATTCGCTAAAAACGTGATTTTCGTATTCAGGGGACCCCAGAACATGTAAGTATAACAAAAACTCACGTTCGAAAATTTGACCCTAAAACAATACTTTCTCGACCCTATGGGTAAGAGAAAGTAAATAACGATTCACTTCATTTTACCAAAATACATTTTTTTAAGACTATCGAAGATCCTGTTTCCAAATACGTAAGCGAAGTGTCACGTTACTGACCGTCCGTGGATGCAAGAAAAAGATTCCCTATATTAATCGTCCATTGTATTTTTTGTAAAAAATAATTAAAAATCGAGGAAAATTATTTCCCGATTTTAATACCCGTATTTGGGTATAGATATGCTATCGTATCCCTGTGTTAGATTGAGTTATTTTGCTGTCAAATTGACAAAATTTTAAATTTCAAAACTGTGTCATCTTTGGCGTTTTTTGTATTTGGCGATTAAAAATATACTACGAAAATATACATGCCATATGTTTAATTTCGTAATATGTATTGTACGAAATATTGTTTCATATAATTCATCGCTCTCTTAATATAAGTTGTTAAAATAACCATGATTTTTGAAACGAATAAAATATGTTCGCCAAATAATTTGGCGATATATTTTTTCCGCCAAGGATGACATATATTAAATCTATTCCGCTGCAACATATGAGTATCTTATATCAGACACTTTATTTAGACATTTGAAAACAAATTTGACTTCAAATTATAATAGAATATTTATCATTTTCCTTTTAATTAGTATATTAGTTGGATATTTATTGTGTAAATATCATCCTTTGAAATGAAATGCTTATGTTTTCAATCGAATATGGAAGTTTGCTATTTTATTTTTCTAAAGTTTTGAAATTTAAAATTTAGATTTGATCAATTTTACAGCAAAAACAACTTAATCTAACGCATGCACACAATAACTAATACATATCTATACTGAAATATGGGAATTAAAATCGGGAAATAATTTTCCTCAATTTTTAATAATTTTTTACAAAAAATCCAATGAGCGATTAACATAGGAAAGCTTTTTCTTGCATCCACTGACGCCTAGTGACGTCATCACTTTGCTTGCGTATTTTCTAACTAACTATCTAATAATTACAGACACTCCATACTAACCCAAATTCACCTCTACTCTATACTCCCAACCAGCTATCTCACCCACAACATCGCCAAAATATCCAGGATCCAGCTAGGGACTTTCTCATTCTCAACCGAACATTTTATCTTGACTCGACATTATCACCTTAGACTACCCTACTTTCAATACTCATTTCAACTGGTGACCTTTACTTGCCCAACCAAACATTCTATCCCAACTATAACTTTACACTAATTTCAAAACTAAAATCAACTGGCGACATTTACGTACTGAACTCGACGCCAATCATACCTTACAATGTAAACAAATAATGAAGCTTGATAAAAATATTTAAAGACTTTAATATGTTTTTACAAATATTTTAAGATTTTTAAGGCTTTAATGGACCATATTCCCACTTTGGGTTCCAGGCTACAAGAATATCAGCTGGTTAGGCAAACAATCCTCAACTCTACCATAGAAAAGCATTGTGGCTTGAAAATTTTTATCTTGCAATATAATTTATAAGAGTTACAGATTATATGCAATTGAAGTAAGAGTGATATAGTGATACCTTTGTTTTGTTTTTAATTCAGTTTTAGTAATATACTTTAATATTAATCAACATATGTAATATTAAAAGTTGCCATGTGAACTGTGGCGATGTTAACAAATTTAAATGGATGTTCCATTTAATAAATTACTTTATTAAAGTGATTGAAATTCTACTTATTTAAGCTTTGATGTCTATATATATGCGTGTCTGTATAAAATGTTCTTATTAATCTTTTATCCATTATATATATATATATATATATATATATGTGTGTGTGTGTGTGTGTGTGTGTACATAAAATGTTCTGCAGTTTTACGATATGGAATAGTCTTAACTTTTTCATTTGATTCAGTTGTTAACATTTCTCTTTTGTTCTTGTTTGAACAGATATCTGATTATTAAGTTTCACTGGAGAAATATTTAGGAAAATGTTATGCGTAACAATAAAATAGCACCTTGAATCTAGTTTGTTTACAAAATATCGGCCACGTGTTCGGCGATTTTACCTACTGTGACGTCACAGGAATATTGTCTATATGTTTTAAAAATATTTTAAGCGTTTCTTTTAATGAAACAGTCAAAGAGTCGTTCATTCGCAATTAAAGAGTTGTCCATTTGGAATTTGTATTTTCTGAATGGCAACAGTTTATGTTTGTTTTCATTTGACATTGTGTTGTTTATAATCATGAAGTTACATAATTCTATTTATAGGTTCATGTTTGTAATAGCCAGTGATCCGTTATATTTAATTAAACATTTAAACATTACAATTGAATAGTTTTTCAAGGTTTTAGAGGGAAATAAATAACAATATGTGCGATATAAAACATGTATGAAAATGATATGTATGTTTTCGTAAGTTAAATTGAACAAACGGGGAAAAAAAAAAATGGCTGCCAAAAGTCTCTGTTTTGAAGCGGTGTAAACCGGAATCGTGAATGACAGGGTCATTATATATATTAATATATATATATTTTAAACATTTTCCAGTTAGTGAAGAATAAAATAAACGGAACTTTTAGCTTGAATCCGAGCCCGCCCGGAGCCCGAAGACTTGCGTAAGATTTGAGCCCGATCGGGCGCGGACTGAGCCCGTCTCATCTCTAGTCACTATATATACTAACTAATAATGTTTTGAGCTGTTCTCCCTAATACAATAAGAATATAACTTTAATTCGCTAATAAAAGACAAGTACAAGTGTTAATGGTAATTTAAACTGGACATACGGTTATAGAATTAACAAGGATTTAACACTCGGGCTAACTCGTACATCACAGCAAAATACTTAACATTCCATAAAAATGATATCTCATACTCATTTAACATACCGTTCAGTGCAATACCCCGACATAAACGTCAAACAGAGTATTAAATTGATACACGGAAAATGTGATTAGATTTTATTCACATTCCCATAGACACTATTAAACGTCTACGAGACATTTTAATCTAGAAAAATCTAAAAGCCGCTGCAACAACAACAAAAAAAAAAAAAAAAAAAAAAAAAAAGCTTTCACTAATACTACCATATCTTGTCTCGTCGTAAATTCTACTTGTCGCTCGTAATTTAACCGTTCTTTAGATAATCTTATAAATTTGGAGAATCCACCACTAAATGCAATGGGCGAACTTAACGGGATAGAGGCTTCAGCCGGAGTGTTTTTCAAGATGGACTATTTTATTGCGCTGTTCTGCTTACTAAAGCGTTTAAAAGGGGGAGTAAATAGGCGTTAGTCGGCTTTGTCTGGAGAGAAAATGCTTGCGCCGAGCTGTCGCCGTTTATTTTTTATAGTGAAATTCGTTGTTTTACTTTTTATTTGCTTGTTTATGTCGCTCCCCCTTCCTAATTTTTATATTTGATGTGCTTGACAGCTTTTAAGAGTTTTGGAGGGATGACAAGAAAACTGATTGATTTGATGAAAGAGTGACGTAAGAATTTATTTTAGAAGTTACTCTTCAATCCCCCGCTTCCTCCCTGTTTTTAGAGATTTCAGAAATGAAATACTACTTTAAAAGATTTGTATAAAAATTGAAACGTATCAAATGTAGAAATAAATACATTTTGTTTATGATACATAAAATTGTTGAATAATTTTGAATGGACTGTACTTATTGATTACTATCAATGGATGGTACAGTAAAGCACTCCTTATCCGAACTACATTTGTCTGGACGTACACTTATTGGAATCTCTATTATTTATCTACAGCTAAAACACACATTTCTTTTAAATAGGAAAATTAGAAGCACAGGTCTCGCAGCGTTCGTAATATTTTACACTCATTTTATTACATTGCAATCGCTATTTCAAAACAATACTTTTTTACATAATATTTTAGCATTAAAATATTCAAGAAAAATTTATTTTTGACAAGTCTGGCGACAATATAATAAAACGCAAATAAAATTTTAAGAACGCTGCGAGACCTGAGAAGTACATATTAGTTTAGAACACATTATTACACTATAATAATGTAAAATCGAGAGAGAGAAGAAAAAAATTAGTCAGAAGGAAACATTTTAAATGAATTCAAAATAATAATAATAATAATAATTTTGTATAGAAGGTATTTAAAAATACTTTTATTTTGTATGCACTTTCCTTTATTCATACCCGTAATCTTTTGCATTAAAAATTCCTTTCATTTCGATAGTCTGCGTTCCCATAACAACGGCTCGAAATTTTATATTATTGGCCATATAAGCAAATCAAAAAAGGATTTGATTTATAAGCGTTCTGTTATTATTATTTTTTCTAATTTATTTATGATCGAATTTCTTTCTTTCTTTTTTAATGATTTACGTCAGCTCTAATTTAAAGAGACATTTTTTAGCTAAAACATAATGCATTTTATATAAAATTACATCTCATAGAGAGACATCATAACCACACGCGTCTTCGTAGAAAACCACAATTTTTATAAAAAAAATTCACTGCAAAACACGTATAAAACGATACATTTAATTAAAATCATTAAAATTACATAAAATTACATAAAGGCCTTTCGCCCTCAACACCAGGGCATCATCAGGATAGAGTCATTTTAACTAGAAGTACAGTAACATTTGATTTATATATACAAAAGAACCATATTACGGTCACAGTTATTGTACATGAAACAGATGAAGCAGTTGAACGCAGATCAATCACAAATGAAACAGTCTGAAAGCGTAGAGTCGAGCTTCACTTGGTTACTATGGAGACACTTTTTTTGGTGCAACAGTTGAGGCCTTCTTAAATATAGTTGAATTCTATTATGCTTCTATGGAGCAGCTTATAGTCTGTAGTAAAAGGAACTTGCATTAATTTAGATCTTTAAAAGAAAAAGGAGAAAGACTTGTTTTAAAAGTCCCTTTAATGGAGAATTCTTTGGGTAGAATAGTAGAGGAGAACTTGAAATAACTGTAGGAGTTTTTGAACCATTTTCATTAAGGAGAGGCTGGAGTAGCATTAAGAGTAATAAATGCAGATTAAAAATCTTTCTCTGTTAACAATCATTAAGACCAAGAAACTGTTGAAGGAAATTATATTAGATATGTGGTTGTATTAGAAAATACCATACTAAGGTATTTTCCATTTTCTAATATAACCACATATCTAATATAATAAGACCAAGAAACTGTTGAAGGAAATTATATTAGATATGTGGTTGTATTAGAAAATAGAAAATACCTTAGTATGGTATTTTCTAATACAACCACATATCTAATATAATTTCCTTCAACAGTTTCTTGGTCTTAATGATTGTTAACAGAGAAAGTTTTTTTAATCTGCATTTTTTACTCTTAATGCTACTCCAGCCTCTCCTTAATGAAAATGGTCCAAAAACTCCTACAGTTATTGCAAGTTTTTCTATACTATCCTTTTACTACAGACTATAAGCTGCTCCATAGAAGCATAATAGAATTCAACTATATTTAAGAAGGCCTCAACTGTTGCACCAAAAAATGTGTCCCCATAGTAACCAAGTGAAGATCGACTCTACACTTTCAGACTGTTTCATTTGTGATTGATCTGTGTTCAACTGCTTCATCTGTTTCATGTATAATAACTGTGACCGTAACATGGTTCTTGTGTATATATAAATCAAATGTTACTGTACTTCTAGTTAAAATGGCTCTGACGAAAGGCCTTGACACGATGTAATTTTAATGATTTTAATTAAATGTATCGTTTTATACGTGTTTTACAGTGAATTTTTTTATAATGCATTTTAATTAACTGAAATTGACTACTTAATTTTTAAAAAAGTGAATTTATCGGAAAATTTTTCGATTTCTAGTTTTTGATCAATTTATACGTTTTGAGATTTGCTGAATACGATTCGACCATTTTTAGAAAATGTTTGTCTTTTCGAGTTAGCAAAACTTTCCATCTCATGAACCAATGAACTTAATTTAACTGAACATGTTATTTGGTTTGACTTTGGTTTCAATTGGTGCTGATTAGCTTTTGAGCTATATCACCCGCGTAGCCACGCTGCGACTTCCTCTCATTTCAGGGAAGGCTCAGCATCTACAGTGTATTAAACTTAGTATAAGTGATATACATATTAAGTAAAACTAGTGCATATCGGTCAACAGCTGGCGCTGTAAAGTTGCAGCTTAATCTCATTTTGGGGGAGATATAAGCTTCTCTTTATATATTAATAAGCAAATATGAAATTTGTCGTACACCTTTTAGATATGAGGATTGAAAGTGTATCATTCGAAAGGTATTATTAACGAGAGTTGTAAAAAAAAAATCTTACGATATCAAAAAGGCATTTAAATAGTAAAGAACACTGTCAATATCGAAACAATCTGTCAGCAGTTTGAAAAAGTATTATATATTCACTTCTGTTGACAAACAAATGATTATGAAATTTTTTTTAAAGTGTTTACTTAAAAGAATTCTGAGATTTTAATAAATTTGTGGTTGAATTTCAACCACTGGGTGATACTAGTTAATAAAAATTATCATCATTATTACTATTGTTATTTTGAAATCAGAATTAAAAAAGAAAAAAAAAAAAAAAAAACGGTTTAAGTAATCCAACATTTTACATTATAGGGGGAAATTTAAAATTATTATTCATCTTTTATTCATCATTTTAGTATTCATTATTTTATTCACCAGTAATTTTTTTTAAACTTTATTTATATTATACCATTTAAACAATTCATATTTTAGTATGTCTTTAATAACTGAAGCCAAAATTATATAAAATGTTTTTCCAATTAACATGAAATTGAACAAAACTATACCGATCTGTTACAATATAAATTGTTAAAACTTATAACTAGTAAAAATTAATTGAATAAAAATATACTAAATCTCATTAAACAAAAATCATCATACTGAAATATTGCTATAGAATTAAATTAATCAACATTCTCCTGTTTAATTTACTAGGAATGTCATTCCGTATCTTAACTACATTTAAGAATTAAAGATAATTGGAATTAAATTATTCTATCATCATTCCAAAAAATGATTAAATAGTTTCCGAATAATAGAATAAGAATTTGGATTTCGATAGTTTTGATGAAAACAGTAATAATCATTTAAAAGACCTGTTCTGAATTAATCATTTAATAATGTGAATTTCATATGTTGGTAATACTTATTTTTAGAGTATTTGAAAGTAATTTTTCATTTAACTGAAATTTAACTTGGAAAGGTCTTTAGAAGAAGAATATTTCCATATCTTATCTAACGTTATTAAATGTGTTGTTGATAGCTATGCGAAACTATTTAATACTAGTTTTTTTATAATACCTTTTATTCCTTCAGGAAGAATAATTTATAAAGCAATTTTCAATTCAAGATGTTATTTTCTGACGTTCTTTTAAGTGTTTACTCATCATGTAATAAATTATATAATGCTTAAATTCAGTGTTCTATCTTTGTTATAATTAAATTTTTAATCCGCACATTTTAAGGAATCTGTCAAATGAAAATTCTAATGAATTTTATTAGTACGGAAAACTATTAGTCTCAATCTACGGATTTTTACGATACTAGTTTTACGATAGTTGGACATATATCGAAAATATAATTGAATAATTTGAAAGCGATGTTGTAATTTGAAAAAAAAAAAAAAAAACTAATAGTCCTTCATACTAAACTAAATTCTACTTTTGCCAAAATTTCATCAAAAGCGTTTTTTTTTTTTTTTTTGAAAGAAAAATAAAAGAAAATTAATAACAATCAGCATCGAAAAAGTTTTTTTTTTTTTTTTTTTTTTTGGAGGGGGGCAGGGTGAGAAGGTCGAAATGTTTATATTTTATTAATATTTTAAGCGAAAGCCGCTAGTAGGAAATGCTGATCGTCTGCTTATAATTTTGTTATTTTTTATGCATAAAAATAATTATTCTGTTAAATTATTAAAACATTTTATTTATTTATTTATTTATTTATTTAAAATTTATTTGTACAAAATTCAAATACAATAAACATTTTTGAAAAATAAATAAAAATTCTGTTTACTGTTAACAGTTGACATATGCACACTTTTCATTACTATTAAATATATTTTTTCTTTTTTAAATTTATGAAAAAATCTTAAATTGTTGGAAATGTTTACTTAAAGAATTAAGTAACTTATCCATTAGATACCGAACTTTAATAAATCTAACCAGTCAGAAACCAAAACACTCAGGGCTCCCCGAGATGTTTTAAATAAAAATAATAAAAATAAAAATTCTGCTTACTGTTAACAGTTGACATATGCATACTTTTCAAGTATTATTACTATCACTATTAATTATATTTTTTCTTTTTTAAATTTATGAAAAAATCCTAAATTGTTGGAAATGCAATAAGTAAACAACAATTAAGTAGCTTTTCCATTAGATACCAAAATTTAATAAATCGAACCAATCAGAAACCAAAACACTTAGGGCTCCCCGAGAGGTTTTATTGTCTAAGCTGACAGACGGGCAGTGGCTGGTTCGAAACTAAATCTAGCTTGTGTGTAGTTTTCTCCAAGCTCGCCTGAAAATGGGCTAGGATTACCCCTCTCTTAGAAAACACTCGTAGAATGTATGCCACCCAAGCTCAGATCCACACGTTGACATTTGGCTTTAAATTCTACACCAGCAAGATATTTAGAAACGTCGATTTTTCTTCCTTTTTTGAATTAAACTTCGGAAAGTTCAAATACTATTAAATCAAAAACAAAATACAACAATAATAATTTTTTTTTTTTACTGATATTAACTGCGTTTCGTGTAAATTTCAGTAAATTCATTACGACTTTTGATTGAATTCTTCCTAAATGTAAAATGATGGGTTGAAAATACAGCGAGCACCAAAAAATACAGCAACACTCCTTTTAGATTAAAAAATCTACCAATCTAATCAATCAGAAACCGGTATGTTTTGCCAAAATTCACAGTGGTGGTATGATTTCTGATTTTGAAGGAAATAGAAAACTGAAGCTCTAAATTGTATAAAGAAATTTAGCAAAATGTCTCTTTTTATTTCTCATATGCCAAACTGGGGTTTGTAAAATGTTTCTATTATACTTTATTATTATCTAACCATATAATAATTTCTATCTGACTTTTAATGTCTTTTGAATGCCCTTTATCCCCCCCCACCCCCCCTTCTTCCATTCCTCTATTCCTGTAGTTCTTTTCCAGAAACTTTTCTTCTTTGCATTGCTACGCAGCAAAAGGCATCAAAGTTTTAATTATATATCATGTATATTTAACAATTTTCTTTGTAAAATTTAAACGACTTATTCTTTTTAAAACATTTAAAAAAGAAAAACAGTTACTGTTATCATTTAAATTCTTTGTATGCTTCAATTAACTTTTTTCTTTCTGTCTTTTTTTTTTTTTTTTTTTTCCCTTTATTGTTATTCTTGGCTTCTTCTTCTGATGATTTGAAAATATAAGAAAAAATTTACTAAAACTGTTAGAAATGATATAAAGTAACCAACAATTACGTAACTAAATTGTCCCCTTTATTTAGAAATTTTATTTTTTTCTAATTAATCTTAGGAAAGTTAAAATATTTTATGATTTTTTAAAACACAAAAAGTTATTTCAGTTTGTTATTAACTGTATGCGTTCTGTATTTCTGTATGCGTTGTGCATATATAAATAAATTTATATATATATATTTCCAGTATGTTCAAAATCTAAGAAAACGGCCACTAAAAATTTTAATAATTCAGCAAATTGACAAAGTTATTGAAGGAACTTTGATGAAGGAACTTTTCTCTCATCAATTTTGTATTAATAATAATACTAAAATTCAAAATTTACGGCCATTTTTTTTTATTCTTAAAATGTACATTTTTTTACATATAAAGTTTTTACTTTAAAAGTCAGAAATTGCTAACTTGAATATAGTATAACTAAGAAATTAAAACAGCCTAATTCTCATTTTGTTTGGAATCAAGTAAAGCAAAAATTTTTTCGATTATATTTGCTTTCTCTTTTTGTATTCATATTTTTAATCTTTAACACCCTTGACGATTGCTTTATTAACAAGAGAATTATTATTAAAAGAGCCTAATATTTTCATGCAATGAAATCGTATGAAAGTAAGTATACGAATGACTTTTAATTTAAAATAAATCGGATAGCTTGTATTTTAAACTTGTTGCCAGGTTCCAGATTCAAATCATGGTTCAGACCTGTATGTTCGTAGTTTTTCGAAATCTTTAAGTTGTCGTCTCAGTCAAAATAGCCTTAATATGCAAAAATGACCGGAAAGCGACAACCCAATTTCAAACTCAACCAATTATAAATCCATTAGGATCATTCTGCCATCTAGTGTAAAAAATAAAAATGAAAAATAAAATTTTCCGTTTGTGGGATATGGATTGTATTTAATATTTTCGGAACGCCATTTTTGAGTGCTTCAGCCCAGAAATATCACAGGCACGAGAAACAGAGAGCGAAATCTAATCCCGTCATTTTTGCGCGAGCGAAAAGGAAGGGTTTTAAATTAAATACAGAAAACGTTATGTCACTAACAATGTCTAAGAATTTATATGATTTCAAACTTTCATTTTTCTTTGTCATAATTATTTTATCAATATAACAACCTAATACATTGATATAAGGATTATTAATTTAAAAAGTTTAAAAGTTCATAATAAAATGAATTTTGTTTTGAATATTGAAGTTTTCTGAAGTAAGCTGTTTTAATTCATTTTATATTTTCAGACTGAATTGCACCTTTCATTTATAGACATAAAGTAAAAATTATAGGTACAATATTAAATGGCATGTCTAATAGTTTAAATGTACTCAGTACTGATCGAAAAATGCTTTTAGTTATTTTTAGTGCTTTTTGACACTTCCAACAAAATTGAAAAGTGTTTATGACTTTGGTTTGGCCGTCCGTCTGTCCGCGCTCTAACTCCCGCAAATATTTATGGAATTTCTTTAAATTGATATGTGTTATTCAAATTCACTATGGGGTGTTCCCTATTAAAAATAAAGTAAATACTACCACTGGTTAGTTTACAGGACATCCGAAGAAATTCCACAGTTTTGCGTTCTCTGAGAACTATTTCTACAAATCATACTTTTAATACCTTTATTTTGTGCAAATCATAATGAAATTGGCATTTATTATTCATATGCACAAGAAATGTTTTTTATGGGATAGAATATGATTAGGATTAGAATTTACAGAGTCACATAAAAAGGTTCAGATGCATTTAGGGTTAGAAGTAGAAATTGTTGCTATAGCATTTTCGTTTTGATTAAGCTTTTTTAACAGTTTATAGCAATGTCTTCTCTGTCTGCCTCAAGCAAAGATAATTATTTGCAGAATTTTCTCAAAAGGATGCTATTCAAGTTCCCTATGGCATGTTCCCTATTAAAAAAAGTATAAACCGCACAACTGGTTTGTATGCAGGTATATCCAAAAGAAGGCCAATGCACTACATTTTGTGACAGGCATTTTTATGAATCATATTTAAAGAACTTTTTACTGCACTAATTATAATAAAAATCGACATTTATTTTTCATATCCCCCCCCCCCCCTCCCCCCTTCCAAAAAAAAAAAAAAAAGTTTTTTTTACAGAATATTGTCATATTTAGAGTTAAAGATTTACAGGTGTAATAATCAGATACATTAAGAACTAGAATTCGAAAGTGCTGGAATTATATTTCCGTTTGTGTTAGGCGTTATTAAAACTTTCGGATGGTGTTTAAGAGTGATTATAAATTTAATTAAATTATTTGTATGTGTTTCTGTCCGTCTGTCTGCCCGTTGTGTGATAACGTAGGCAAATTACGTTGAAGATTAAACGATGAAACGAGTGCGTTCAATTGGAAAACATTAATAATCCATGTGAAGAGCATAATTTTCCGCTCTTTTTATAACTTTAAATAAAATATTTAAAAAATTGAAAAATAAGAAAAAAATTAATGATTATTAATTTTTTTTAATGTGAAAACAGAATTTAAAAAATTACATTGGTAATCAGTAATTTCAAAACGAAATTTCCCGAAGAATACCGGGTCCACCAGCAGCCGAGCGGTTCTGTGTTCAAAGCTGGTAGGCGTGAGGTGCCGAGTTCGATCTCAGGTCGCGTTCGTCGGCCTAGCCGTTCGCAATTTTCTTTAGTTTTCTCCGAAACTTTCATAAATACGGGCTAGGACCCCTTAGAAAGATCCCCAAAATAAATTTATTTAAATTAATTAATTAATTTAAATAAATAAATAAATAAATAAATACATATTTATATCATAGAGTATTATTTTATCTATATTTAAGTCATTTTATTATTTGCTTTTTACCATTCAAAATATACTTTAAAAACATTGTACATCACTGTTGATTCAAAACTGAACTCTGTTCACAAATCTAAATTAAAAATTTTAAAATTAATAAGCAGGACTGAATACATTATGATTAATCTTGACAAAATTAATAAGCATAATTTTTAAACTCTTTTAAGCAAAATATATATTTTTTGCGGTGGGTTTGTCTATATGTCAGTGTTCTGACTAAGGTATGTGTTTTCATGAAATTTTATAACAACATTATTAATAATTACCAACTCCTTTTTGCTTTCTATTTATCTCTGTAGGCGATATTTTGTCCTGGCGAGATTTTGTCTCCAACCCGTTAGTTTAAAGGCGCTCTAACAATGTTTACTTAACATAGAACGTCTACAAATTAAAGTCATAACAGTTAGCTGAAGGATGTTAAGTAACAGTAAGCAAAATATAAATTAGCTTTTTAATATAATAAGTGGTCCTTAAGTTGAAAGTTTTTAATTTAGCATAAAATTTATAAGAAAAAAAAAACTTTTTTCCCTTTCAAATAGAATACTTTAACATTATTTATTGTTATGAAATTATCTACGTATTTCGACTGCTAAAACTTAACTTTAAAACACATAAGTATTTAAATATACACTAACGCAAAATAAAAAACTATCTGCAATTCAAAACATTGCTTTATTTGCTTAATGCAAGGTTAAAAAAAAATCTTCCGATTATTTTATCGCAACACTCTCTCTCCCCCCCTCTCTCTTCCTCTCTCTCCATTTGTTTGCAGATTCTTAATCATAATTATTAAATGAGGAAAAAAGAAATTGAAGTGACAACCGTCTAATAAATTATGTAGTGCTTAAGTTCAATGATCTGTGTCTGTCATAATTAATTTAACAATCTAGTAGACAAACGAATAAATTAATCTTCAATTTCAAAATTGTTTTTGATGTAGCTTTAAAAAATAGTTGTCGTAATACATAAATAAAATAAAATAAAATAAAATAAAATAAAATAAAATCTAGTATAAATGCACATAAATATAAATAAATTTCTAGAAGTGAAATCTTTGGCTGACATCTAAATGCCCATTGTTTCGATGAATCATCTATGTGTCAACTGAAAACTGGCCTTAATAATGGATTTGAGAATGAATAATGGTCAAAGGAGACCGCTGTTGTTTGAAGCAATTTAATAAAAAGGATAACTTCTGTTTGTATTTCGGAATGACAACATTATGATTATGCATGCAGTATCCGCACTTGCTGCATCTTTAGTTCAGGAGGTTGGTGGGGATCCAGTATGTTGAGGAGGCCATCAGAAAATTTTCTTCTAGAGTTTTCTTTGCAAATTTCCATAATTTGAACCATTGCAGTTTGCATTGGGAAAAAGGTACAAAAAATGTCAAAAATGCACAAAAGACCATTATTATTATTATTATTATTATTATTATTATTATGTTTAAAGTGAAAAAAATCGATAGCTTTGGTTCAAATTGATATACAGTGTAGATTGCGAGGAAGACGTAGTAGTTTTTCTTTACTTTTCTTTTTTTCTTTTTTTTTTTGTAAAATCCTCTGTTATATATATATATATATATATATATATATATATATATATATATCAGGTATATATTTTATTATTAAATAACAAAATAATACTTATAATAATAAAATAATAAAATAATCGCGCTCATCGACCGAGCCGATCAAAATTTACCGTGATTTTCACCTAAACTCGTGTAAATACGGGCTAGGGCCCCCTTAGAAACACCCCCGATGGGCATTCCACCTGTAAGCCTTAAGACCTTGGTGTAGCAAATAGGCTTTAAGCCATACAGCTAACCAAGTTAAGAGTATAAATTTTTATGATGAAAAATCATGCTGAAGAAATGGAACAGCTTCAGTATAGAATACTTTTTGGAGAAATTTGAAATTTAGCATCAAAACAGCGTGGACGTTCCTCGCCAAAACCTTACGCAATTGCAATAACCATTTTAATTCATCACCAAAATGACAAAAAAATAAAAAAATAAAAGCCTTCGAAAGGCTTCTTTGCCAAATTTATAGAAATGAATATAGTAACCAATGTTAGGGACTAAAATACAGTTACTGCATGCCTTTATATGATTTATATACTACGTACCTTCATACTGTATTAAATTATGTTTTGTGTAGGATTTTATATCAATTACTTAGAAAAAAAAATAGGCTTAGTGTTTTCTGCTTTCTTTTTTTTTAAATTTAAATACTTACTTAAAAAATTTGGTCGAGCTTTGGCCACTGGGCGATTCTAGCATATATCATAATTCACCTGGATTTAAATTGGTATACCTGAGGAAAAATCAAATACATGTGCGATGAATAAAAAAAAAAAAATCACAAAACGGCTATCCAAATTTTCAAATGAAAATTAATACCTGATACATAAAAACATAAAAAGTTGTGGGATTGCTTATAATGATGAAATCATCTATTACTAAGAAGAAGAAACCGTTCCAAGAAACCACAAATATTCTACTCTCAAACTCAGGCATTATTGGTTTAATGGAAATTCAATATTTTAAATTCCCATTTATTTCTATAAAATTTAACTACAACTTAATTTAACACGAGTGTTTCAAAATACTTAGTAGCGCATTATATCCATTTTTAGCAAGTAAATTTTCGAGAAACATCCATCACAGTTCAACCGCAAAACAATGACTGCATATATTTAAATCTTTTACATTCTATGTCCATTAAAACTGTGTGACAGCCTTTTCCAACACAATACTTCCTCTCATTTCTCATGTCACCTTTTCTCATGTGTCTCCTAGAATTCAGGGGACACATTAAGTGAAGTGACGAGCCCACCAAAGTTGTGCGGAGAATCGTTTTTCGGCTTGGCCGACCGTAGCCGTCTCGCAGCTCGGAAAATCATGCTACGTTTGCCGGCGGATTTTTCACGCTAGGCGGCCCACGAACAAGATAGGCCACTCTCACTATAGACGTACACAAAGTAGCAAGACGTAATCGCATTTCGCAATGTGAATCAGTCCCGTGTAAATGAGGCGTCAATTTTCGTGATTCAATCCGGGCTCTTCGCTCAGGTATTTGAGTAAATAAAGGAAAGTTGTAGCACACATTGCGTTTACACATTTTAGTCTGTGCCTGAAAGTGATATTTGTTTATGTCGTAGTTTTATTTTAATCGTTATAAGTATTTAAGGTAATTTAGTTCGTATTATGTACTTTGTAACTAGTTTATTATGCGTGCGACAAAATGGCAATATCAGTTTTAATTGTAACAAGTAAATTATAAGGTTCAGATTGCTTAATAATTGTGACAGTTAAAGATTAAAAAGCAGAGCAGTATGAGATTTAGCAAAATATGTTATTTTATTAATTAAAAATAATAAGAACGAATAATCGGTTCATCCTCAAAAGTTTTTAAAAATATTTTAAATAAATCAGTAGATATATATTTATATAGGGCGTCCCAAAAAGATTGAAAAGGTTCTTTATGTATTAGAGGTAAGTGATGAATGTAAATTGAAAAAGATGGTCAAAATAATACAAGGAAAAACAAGAAATAAAAATCATGCAGTACGCATTGATTAGTAACACTTTCCAACTGTACGCAATTGTTGTATCGAATAACTATTAATATTCTTCGCCTACGTTATCGCACAACAGACAGAAGGACTGGAAAACATACAGATAGACTAACTGATTTTAAAATTACTCTTAGGCATTTTGGAAAGTATTAAAAAGGCTTAACGCAAAAGAAAATGCAGCCATTAGATTATAATTACAGCTTTTAAACTCTCTGAATATTTTACTGTAGCCCTGTAAATCTGAAAGTTAATCATATCATATTCTATACAAAACAATATTTTAGAATATTAATAATACATGTCAATGTTTTTAAGATTTTTATAGTAGAAATTTTCTTAAATATAACTTTCAAAAAATTCTGTCCTAAAACGTAATACAGTGGCTTTTTTTTTTATTGTTGTTGTTGTCCCTGTAAACAAACTAGTTGTACAGGACCTATTAATGACATTTTAAATAGGGAATATTCCATAGGGAACTTGAGTGTATCATTTTTAAAAAATTCTCAAAATATTCACGGTTGATAGGAGCCGGAGACAAACAGATAGAAAGGTTGACAATCGGACAGACAGGTGCACAAACTGAAATCATATTCCCACTAAAATTATAAGAAAGTATTAAAACGATCATGTAAACAAAAGTGCAATTCCAGCAAATTTTTACTAATACCTCTTAATGTAACTGATTATTTTTGTATGGCCCTGTAAATCTAATGCTAACCACACTATATTACATAAGAAGGCACACTCTTTTGTGCGTACGAATAATATATTTCAATTGCATTAAGCTTTGTCGAAAATAAAATTATTAAAATTTGGTTTATGAAAATAACTCTCATACAACACAGTGCTTTGGAGTACTTTCAAGTGCCCCTGTACAGAAACCAGTTAGAAATGTACTCTATTTTACACAGGGAACAACCGATAGGGAATTGAATAACATATTAAAATTTCATTAAAGTTCTATACATTGAAGGTATTAAAATATGATTTATAGAAACTTCTCTCATAGAACACAATGCTTTCGAATACTTTTGGGTGTCTCTGTACACAAACCAGAAGAGGTATCCATTCGGTCAATAGGGAACATCCGATCGTGAACTTCAATAAAATATATCGGTTTAAAGAAATAATGCCTGGACCGGGAGTTATTTTCACTCAGTCGGAAAAATAAAATTTCAATAAAATATGATTTTCTTCCACAGTTGATTGTGTGATTTTAATAAAAATTGTATTTCTTTCTCCCATTGTTTAATGGTGTTTTCCATTTCCTGCGGCTTATTTCTGTTGAGCTATCTACATGATAGACCAGAGATGTTTCTGCCTAAAGGTTGTCTGAGTGAGTAATGCTGACCGGTTGTCGGCCTGGATAGCTCAATTGGTAGAGCATTGACCTTGTAAGTCAAAGATCCGAGGTTCGACTCCCGGTCCAGGCATTATTTTCACTCAGTCGAAAAAATAAAATTTCAATAAAATATGATTTTCTTCCACAGTTGATTGTGTAATTTTAATAAAAATTACATTCATACTATAACTTATAACTAAAGTAAAACCAATCTTTTTTTTTTTTTTTTTTTTTTTTTTTCACTCACGAATTCATGTTGCCGTTTTAAGTGGTCGATGGTAAACAAAATTTTGCTGTTTTTAACCAGTGTAATTACAAAATATCATTACCTAAAAAATATTATGTTTAATTAGAAATCACTGTTAGTTATCACACTGATTTCAGTCAAAAAGTCTGAGTGTAGTAGTACTCGTAACAAAGATTTAAGAAGTGCTCCATACAGGTGACTAATATAGTGTTTTTTATTAAACATTGTAACCAATTTGACTGCACCATGGAGTCCTATGAGAAAGTGATAGTAAAGTCTAACATTCCTTCCTCCCCTCGCACCCCAACAGATTAATGAAGAAGGATCAATAAGTTTATAAAACTAAATATATCTAACCATTCATACTGTAACTTGTGATTAAAGTAGAACCAATCTTATTTTTTTCCATTAAAAAATTCGTTTTGCTATTTTAAGAGGCCGATGGTAAATAAAATGTTGCTGTTTTTATCCAGTGACGTTGCAAAATATTATTACCTAAAAATATCATGTTTAAATAGAAATCACTGTGAGTTATCACAGTGATTGAAGTCAAAAAGTCTTGAGTGCAGAAGTATCCGTAATTAATATTTAAGAAGAGCTCCATACAGTTGACTAATACATTTTTTTTTCACTAAAATTCGTAACTCATTTGACTTGCCCATTCACTCAAATTGAGAAAGTAATAGAAACATGAGGGATTTCGAAATTTAAACAGCCAATCTAATTGATAAAATTATTCATTCTAACATACTGTACACGGCACATTTATCATCCAGTCATGAATGTTATTCTCTCTGTGTCAGATTTTAAAACGAAATCCTTTGTTTGTATATCATATCAGAGCAATAGATATTTTTTTTTTTTTTTTTTTTTTTTTTTTTTTTTAACCCGCATAGCAAGATATTCAATTAGGTCTTAAAAACGTTGCACAAACTTTTTTTTTTTTTAGTCGAGAGAGAGACTCTGCTTTTAAATGCAGCTTTAGAATCTGTGCCAAAAAAAAAAAAAAAAAAAAATCTGTTGCATATTTTATAAAGAACTTTTGGTTAGAAAGGAAGCCTTAAAGTAGTAAAGAGCTTTATAATAGTGCAGAAAAGCATATTTATTTAAATGTTTGTTGTCTTCTTCTTTTATTTAGAACTTCTACAAAGAAAAATTACATCGACGACAAAAATAAGTAAATAAATAAAGTAAAATAAATATAAATATAAATAATAATAATAAATCATTTAAACTAAATGCGAATTAATAATTAATTGGGCTTATGAATGGTAAAAATTATTACATAACATCAATCAATTTTGCTTATCGCGTTACAGAAAGAATATATTTATAGAAAGCATTTATAAGAAAATTTTCAAATTATTTTATTTTCAACAAAATGACAAACATTTTTCGCTTTCTTGATCGCTCCAGTTAATTATGCTTAAAAATAAGAACCTATTTATTTATTTATATTTATTATATTTATTTATTTTTCTGCTCAACTCCATTTTTGTTTATTCTGTTTTTTAATTTGATAACAGTACAATCTAAGAAGAAAAATGAGCAATTGCTTAGTCGTTGTTTTATAAAAAGTTAAAGTTTATATTTAGTTGGTTGTAAACATAAATTTGTATCTATTTGAAGTCTGGTAAGAAACACGTAAAAGATGATGTTACGTTGCTTTTTCTCATTAATTGCATGATCTTGGCATTTACCAAATGGGAAAACTTTTGTTTTACAATGTATATGCAGAAAGAAAGCATAATTTCAAAATAAATAAATAAATAAATGAAAAATAAAAATAAAAATAAATAAATAAAATAAAAATAAAAATAAATAAATAAAATAAAAATAAAAATAAATAAATAAAATAAAAATAAATAAATAAAATAAAAATAAAAATAAATAAAATAATAAATAAAATAATAACAGGAGACTTGGCGTTGGAATATTAAAACCCGAATAAACTACTACGTCAGAAACTCCAAAGAAAAATATTTGAGATGCATGAAGCTTTTCATATTTATAGAAATTTTAAAAACCTTGTAAATTGTGATTTCGCTGTTCCCTATTTGTCTGATTGTTGGAAATTTTACATTCAGTCCGCATTTTCTTAATTTTTCTACTGTTTACACAACACATTCCTAAATTCCTATAGGCCACACTCCCCACCTTTTCCGTAATCTTATGGGTTGAACTAAATTCGGTCCCTCTCCTATATATATGAGCACTTCTCCAGATTCAGAATTCTTTTTGCACTGAAGACGGTACGCTTAAGGCTACCGAAACAGCTGTATGCATCTCAAATATTTTTCTTTGGCGTTTCTGACGTAATAGTTTATTCCGGTTTTAAAATAAATAAAATAAATATCTTGTATGGGGTCCGATTGACCTCATCTTAATTCTGTGAAAATTAAAAGTTTTCTTATTCAAATATTTAAACATAAATATTCCTGTAATTAAAATCCATCACCCCACTTCCTTCCCTCCGACCCCGAACGCCGTTTTATAGAGAAAAAGGATGGTTTTCTTAAACCACCAAAAATAAAATCTGTTATCGTCAGCAACGGAAATTCCTTAACGATGCGAAAAGGAATTCCCGTTTTAGGACAGTATTACCAGAAGTTAACAAAACGGTTACGGAAGTTATTCAAAAGAACACTCTTTAATCCAAAATTACGACGTAATGACCCGATTTCAGGCAAGTAAAGACATTAATCCTAAGCTTGTTAACTAGAAAAAAACGAATATGATGCCACCGCTAATCTCATAAAAATAAACCATAGAAATAAACTCAGCAAGGAAGCTTTACCAAAGTAAAAAGAAACCACACAAGAAAAAAGGAAAGAATCAGAGGAATAAAACGACAATTAAAGTCGGAGTAAATCTCAAGACATTTGATAGCGGAGAATGAAGATGCAAAGAGAAGTCAAGGTATTCTCTTAGAGATAATGTAATTCTCCAAGAAGATTTAGAAAAATTATTGACTCTTAAACTAGAAAGAAATCACGGTGTATGGAAATTTCACAATAATAATTCCTTATTACTAATGAAAACCATTAATAATGTTAATAATATTAATTTATTATATATAAAATGAATTAATACGGAACCATTAAAATTAGTTTTCGAATAATGTAACGCATTGGTGAATTTTACAAAATCGACAAGATATTTTACATTACTTTCTATTCACAATAAACTATTATTTTTATTTTTGGGCGATTTTTGCATCAGTTTTTGCGACAGTTTTAACCATTCTATTTAATTTTTATTAACAGAAGTTCTTTACTGCCGTAGATCATCAAGACTGAAAAATAATTCTTTTATTCTATTACCTGTTAATATCTGTTATTACCTGAAAATAAGTTTTTATATTTCCAAGCAAAATATAATGTTATGTACATTTATTACTTTCTTCTGTATTTAATGGAAGAAAGTATTGGATTCGTAAAAATTTCGACATTCGCTTTTAAATGGACTTACATATTTTGAGAAGTTTAGAACACGATTTGATAATTTATAGAAAATATCTCTCTGTCTGTGCGTATGTTCCAAAAAAATTTTAGGGTAGCTCTACCTGAAGAAATAATGCGCAGAATTTCAGAAAAATTGTTGTATCTTATGCAGTTGCACCTTAACAAATATAAGTGCCTATCAAATTTTGGTGATATTAACCCAACAAGTGGCGTTGCCATCCTGTTTTTCCCTAATTTTTAATAAGACAGTACGGGACAAAATTTCGTATGCACAGCAAGAATTATTTTTAAAGAACCAAAGTGAAATTTAAAATAATTATTTATAATAGAAATAGTCAACTGAGATTTTTTTTTTTTTTTTTTTTTTTTTTAAATATAGGAGCATCGGCTTCCCCTCTTCTAGAGAAAAAGAAGAGGGATGTAAATTTTCAAGAGGAGGATTTTTTTCTAAAGAACTCGTCAACAACACTTTGAAAACAAATGGAAGCTATTATAATTTAAAACAAATATATATATTCATCAGATGTCACCAATAGGGGTACAAAATTGATTTTATTTCGCCATTTAATGTCATATACTTTTCTGAGGAGAAATTCGTTTGCTTTCATGATATAAAATAATTGTAATAAATATTATTTAATGCATGAATTGGTATAGGAAAATGTAGGAGTTTAGAAGGGGCTAAAATATCAGAATAAATATGTCAGGGTGTTAATAGCCAACACATGATGTTGTTAACATGTTAAAATTCCTTCTAAATATCAGGAAATAAGGATTCTAAAGTGTAAAATTTTAAACTATTTCACAAATATAACTTAATACTAGTTTTTTAAAGAATAACAATAATAATAATAAAGGGTATGTTTCATGAACCGTACATGATATCTAATCACCTTTTTCATTAATTAAAATTTTAAATATAACTTAAATATAATTGGATTCTTAAAATATAAATAAACTATGAAAATTATGTTAAATATTTAAAAAGATATAGAAAATTATTTTTAAACCATCCTCCAAATAATATATGAATTATATTAGAACATTGCAAAATTCTATTTCAAAAAAGAAGAGGGGAAAATGTAAAAAATAAATAAAAAAATAAATAAATAAATAAGAGTTAAATTTTATGAAAATTGAGAAAACAAATGTGTATGGAATAATTTGACTATCACACAATTTGCAAAACATTATGGAATAAAAGACGTTTTAACTATACAGACGTTAATACTTAAATTTCAAAATTTCAACAAAATTTAACGTATTAATTACTCTTTCAAAACAATGATGCATGCGATCTTTAATTGTTTTTGCTTGGTCAAATAACTAAAATTCTCGATATTTAATTGCTAATGCTTGATTAAGTAACTAAATTCGCTGTTATTATTATTATTATTATTATTATTATTATTTTAAAACACAAAAAGAGAAATATCATTATTTTCCTAAATAGTCAAAATCTATTTAAAAATATTTTTTCAGTTTCACTTTTCTGAGGTAATTGAAAATGAATTAATAATGTACTCTTCGTTTGCTACAATAGCAGATGCAGGATAAAGTATTTGGTATTATTATGATTCTTTTCTTCATATAGTAAGAGACAATTAATGAGGCAAAATAGATAAATGTAAATTATTCAGAAGTATACTTTACTGACAATTTTCCCCTGTGTTTTAAAGATAACATAAAGGAGGAAACAAACTCAAGTGCTTTCCACTTAATTTTCAAATATTAATATAACGAATATATAATATGAGTTCGACTATGTAATATTCAAAAGCATAAAAAAACGTGAAGTATTAAATTGCGTGAAGCAGTATGTTATTACTTTCTTCATATATTATATACGAATAATGAAAAATTTAGTTAAAACAAGAAAAAAATATAAATTAAATTTCATGAAATTGAAGAAAACAAATTGGACTAAGATAAGATGAAAGTAGTAGATTCTTGAATATTTTCTAACTCCGATTTTCGATGGGATTACAGTTTTCAGATGTCCTCAATACAATTTTATCATTTTTAGAAAATGTCTCTCTATTGTGTGTGTATCCAAAATTTTGAGAACAAACCATTTAACGAAATTTAACGAAACATGATATTTAGTTGCACCTTGACTTAGTTTGGTGTTGATTACATTTGGAGATCAGTCGCTCAACATGTGGCGCTATCGGAAAGTTTTGCATTTTCATATATATATATGATGAAAGTATTGGATTTGTGAAAATTTTAGGCACTTGCTACATTTACCGTCTGCTATCTCACGATTGGTCATCTCTCCAAAATTTCAATTTTTGAAATATGCTGCCCGCCTATGTCACTGTAATTACTGTATTCTAATAATGCTTTCAAGGGCCTTATTTGAATTTTTTTTTTTTTCAATATTCAACTTCCGGCTCAAATCTGTAAAATCACGAAAGTGATATACGACTATAAGTATTTTTGCTTCCTGAAATCCAAGTAAGAAAAAAAAGAAAGTCCCCTATTTTTTACAATTTTCTTAAGCAATCCTATATAATGTTATAGCATTATAAATAATAATATTAGTGTTCTTTTAGTATGACTACTTAAATACTTCAATAAATCTTATGCGCCATAATATAGATTCATTCATTTTTCTTCAGGAAAATAAAAAAAATGTAGAAAATGTTTAAGCTAATAAAATTTTTAATTCATTTTGTCCATATAATATTTAATATTATTATTTTTAGCTTTATAAACGAAATGCTTCATTATAAATATTGGATAACTTATTAGATATCTTCAGTCATTAAAAAAAAAAAAAAAAAAAATCAAAATTACTCAAAAAAAAAAGGGGGGAGGGATAACTTTATATAATTTTTTACTATCACCATTGCCTAAATACTCGCTTTTCAAATCGTAAAAATGTTTCTCAGAATATCTTCAGATTGCCAATGTAATTCACGTTCTGATCGTTCTCAGTGATAATCGGGTAACGCATACGTTCCATTTTGAAAATTCTTACTACCGCGTATTTTAATTAAAAATTTTCAACAAGTTCCGGTAACATTTCCTAATCTCTAAACTCTTCTATTGTATTTATGTAATTTATCACTGAAAGATTTACTAAACGGCCTCTTTGTTTATCTAAGTTTTTTTCCGTAATATTCATAACACCTTATTATCCAATATTAAACGCACAATAACTATGTGTTTATAACACACTCTTAACAGCTTTGGAACTTTTGTTTCCCGAATAAAATTGCTCTCTGAGATAACTGAAGATGATAAGGTCTGTAATTCAGCAACGACCGGCGGTTCAAAATTAATTGCCCAGAGCACTTCAGCCTATTTTGAATGTTTTATCTCAGCAGTTGTTCACGAAAATGAATATAGAAAGGTTAATAAGTTCTGGTATTCGTAACTTAATATTATGCAAAACAGTTAATATGTGATGAACATTTTGTCATGTTAAATTATGCAGATCATTTTATAAATTCAGAAAATATTTTTTTAATGTAATTAAAAAAAAATTTATCTTTATATTTCTGTACGAATTATTTTCATTTGTAAAATAACTTTGTTCTTAATGAAACATATTAAAAAAGTAACTTTTATGTCTGTTTGTAAACGACATAACCGGAGGATGTGCTAAATTTTCGCAAATTAATTCATTTTCTTGCGTTATATACATGGATTTTTGATGTTTTTGCGCAATATCCACTGGTATATTCCTACCTATTTCCAGTACTAGTGCGACGTCAAAACCCAAAGTAAACAAACAAACAGACAAACAACCTATTTAATTCTATTAGTTCTAATCGCCAATTTGCGCAATACAAGGGTGACGTTAAACTCAACCAACGAACCAACCATCTATTAACTGTATTATTAGATTTTTTTTTGTTACCATTTTATTTCACTCTGTTGTGATGTAATGGTACTGGGTTGCTCTGTCACTGTTTTTTATTAATCCTATGTTTTTTAAATTACTTTTCACTATCTTTGACCTTGTGAAATGCTTCACTTCCATATTTAATTATTTATTGATTTATTGATTAATTTAATTCCTCCTTCTAGGTATTTGATCATTGTAATAGTCAATTATTATTATTATTGTTATTATTATATCTGTATATATTTTAAGACTGTAAGTAAAATTTTGATTATAATACGGACAGTCGGTAACAAAAGTGTCCGAACGCTAGCAAAAATTCCTATATAAAAAAAGTACGCTTAATACAGTTTTGCTAAATAAATCCTTGTCGAATCTTATTCTTAGACTGATTAAAAACAGCATTCGACAAGGATTTATTTAACAAAACAGTATTAACTCTACTTTTTTTACATAGGAATTTTTGCTAGTGTTCGGATACTTTTGTTACCGACTGTACATTTGATTCTTCTTACGCATAACATTTGTAAAATGATAAACATTTCATTATAGAGAAAAGCTTATTTTTGAAGTTGCGAATTCTTTGTTATGTAGTACATCAAATAATCATGATGTAGTCACAGTTGGCAGCAAAAGTATCCGAGCACTAGCAAAAATTCCTATATAAAAAAAGTACACTTAATACTGTTTTGTTAAATAAATCCTTGCCGAATCATGTTCTTAGACTGACTAAGAACAGGGTTCGACAAGTATTTATTTAACAAAACTGTATTAAGTGTACCTTTTTTACATAGGAATTTTTGCTAGTGCTCGGATACTTTTGCTGACGACTGTAGGTTAGCATACATTCTGTGTGTACCAGAAAATTGGTACGAAACATTCAATTAATATTGAGTTGCAAAATAAACTGATTTAAAAAAAAAAAAAATCTGGTGTGAAACAACCACACGACTTTTATTACCCACTATTACACGTACAGTCGGCAGCAAAAGTATTCGAGCAATAGCAATAATCCCTGTCTAAAAAATGTACACTTAATGCTGCTTTTTTAAATAAATCCTTGTCGAATCATAGTCAGTCTAACAACATGATTCGACAACGATTCATTTAACAAAACAGTTTTAAGTGTACTCTTTTATATCGGAATTATTGGCTAGTGCTCGGATACTTTTGCTGCCGACTGCATTATATGCACTTTTTGGAGATAATGTGATCAGAAGACATAGAATTGAGCTAATGAAATAGGCAACTAAAAATTTTCCAGTAAGAGAAAGTTAATACACGTTTGCGGTAAACGCATGAAAACGAAAAGACATAAAATAGAATTTACAGTCGGTAACAAAAGTCTCCGAACACTAGCAAAAATTCCTATATAAAAAAAGTACACTTAATACAGTTTTGTTAAATAAATCCTTGTCGAATCCTGTTTATACACTGACTAAGAATAGGATTCGACAAGGATTTATTTAACAAAACTGTATTAATTGTACTTTTTTTACATAGGAATTTTTGCTAGTGTTCGGAGACTTTTGTTACCGACTGTACATAGCAAAAAAAAAAAAAAAAAAAAAAAGACAGGGCTTTTTTTTTTTTTTTTTTTTTTTAAATTTGATACACCAATTTCCGAGATCTAAAACTGATCTATCTGATCAGGATGACTATTAATTTTCCTGTAATAACCACGTAAAGCATGAGAAAGAACATCTAAAATGGGTTTACGTAAGAAAGTCGTTAGAGCCAGTATTTGATACGCCGATTTTTACCAAAACTTGGCATATTCAGATGTTGATTGAAAAATAGCAATTACATACAAAAGGAAAATTAAAAGAAGGTTAATATTGCAAGTTTGAAAAAAATCCATGCAGCCGTTTTGAAAGGAATCCACTCGCAGTACATGAAATTCAGCTATTGATACAGGACGCCTGTCAATTTTCCTGAACTAACCAACTATATCATTAGAAAGGACATCTAATAGCGTGTTTATATAGCAACGTTGAGGAAAATCTTTAGAGCCGTCTTTGAGATACGGACTTACGGCTCCACTTCCGGTTTTCCAATTTTCACCAAAATTTAGAAAATTCATCAGTACACCAGTTCTGTCTTAATTTTGAAGTTTCATAGCTGCACCTTTATTAGTTCTGTATATATAATAGTCAGAAGATTCCCCACATACACACACACACACACACATACACGCACACACTGACCAATTGCCAAAATCTACGTTTCTGGACTCAGGAGACCTTAAAACATATAAATCAGGTGATATATCGATATCGAATTTTTGGACCGAATACAATACTTCCAATACCTACGGTAGTCGGGTAATGGAAATAAAAATATATATTACATATTTCTATGAAATATAATTAAAAGCGTTCCTTAAAATTAGAGCTCCATTTCTCAAATTTAAACTACTCTGCAACCCATTAATACGCTGTTCACGCTCGAATTAATTCTTTATAAAATCGTTTTCTAAATATTTCAATTCTAAATTCATTAATTTGGTTCTAGATATGTACTTGTCCCTCGCCCAATATTCTATCGTGTGGTCATCTTTAGTCGAGGTCACGTGACCAAGCTCCCCTTGAGTTCAAAAAAGAACTTTTATTAGGAGTTCGATATTAATTTGTATTCGAAAACTCATCTTCGTGCTGCGGTGCAAACTCTTAATTCCATTAAATAAACCACGAAGTACACGACAGCATTATTTCAATTACTGCTATCTGTAATTTTTATTATAACACACACAAACACAAACACACACACATGCACACGCACACACACACATATAGGTTTTTAGGTAAAAATAACGAGTTAAATAACTAAGATATATTATTATATTTGTAAGCAAATGACTTACGGGCGCAGTTTTCCGAGAGAAACTGCATTAATGTATGTAAATAAGAAACAACCAACCAACTTACCTATAATTAGAGACCATATAAGCGCATTTAATAAATATCTCTCCTCTAATTAAATAAGTAGGTATTAATAATATCTAGAAAATTCTAAAGCCTCTGAATATCTCCCATAATTAAAAACGAGATGGAAGTGCTATTACAGAAGTATGAATAATATTTAATTAAAATATTTAAACTTAATTATGTAGGTTAAATTTAATTAAAATGATCCCTGAACTTCCTTTTAAAATTAAACCGAGAATAGTTGGATAATTAAGCTGTCTTAATGGAATTTAAATCAGATAAAAGGGAAAGACCATTTTAAGTATTCATCTAAATATTTGACATGCATAAATCGAGATGCGAGCAGCTTGTTTAATTCATACATATAAGCATATTTGTCACAATTACAAAGAAAAATTACAAGTTTCGAATAAATTAATTTTTTTTTCCGTATAAAAATGTAAGAAATATACAAAATAATTTTACTTTAAATTTCATCTATATATGTTGTTTTATATTTCTGTAGAGTATTTCACTTATAAACATCAACCAAATTCAAACATTCATTACAAATTCAATATTTTCACTTGTTTTTTTGTGTTTTCTTGATCAAGAAATTTGTTGGAAATTTATTTAAATACTGTTATTAATTTTTCGTTAAAGCTTTAACTAACTGACAGATTTGGAAGTGACTGCAATGCTGTTTTCAATGCAGGAGAGGTAAGATTACTTCACATTGAGATAAAATTTTTTTTGAAAACCTTATGCCCTAGCAACAAAATTTAATCGGCCATTGAACGGCCTCTCATCGACGAACGATGAACCTGTGAACGGCCGATACTCGAAATCTCATCAAGAGTGATGAATCTCATGGAGAGTACATCTAAAATGTATCATCCAGAATAGTTAAATCCGATGATCGGAACCCGGTGAATTTTAGAAGCTGATCCAATGGAAAGACACGATTTCTATCAAATTTGCCCGTGATTTGTCATCGGTTTGATATCTTTTTTCGGTGAATTTTTCTTCATCGAAAACAGATACTGTTCGAAATGATATATCCTTGTTATTACTCGAGCAATTTTCGAGGAACTGATGAAAGACCGAACAAAATTCGATGGATCAATGCTGCTAGGGATGGTTATTGTATATAATTTTCATTCATAAAATAAAAGCTACAAGTCTGTAATTACGTAATTTTGATTTGGGATTGCATTATACAAAAAACAATTCATTGAACGGATGAATTTGGCAGCGACGATCAGAAAGTTAAATAGAAAAATGAAAAGTAAATGTCATAGATGCTATTTGTTTGTTCTCTATTAAAATTATTTAACAATTAATATATGTGCTATGATTACTGCTCTTCAACCATTTAACTGGAGAAATTCCTTATACAAATTTTTACTAGAGCTGTAAATCGAATTATCGTGTAATCATTTTTGAGGTATTTTATAGCACATTAAGTGTACATATAGATACTTTATGTAGCATTGATAAAAAGTATATAGAAATAAAATTAGTGAAGAGTGCAGATTTTTGGGGCTGAAATAATAAAATATTTCTTTTATTATTATTATTAAATTGAGTTATAATATTGATAAGGAAAATTTTACTGTGAATCACATTTCATTTATTTAATTAATCGTATAATTATAACTTAATATTATTTCAATAAATTATCAACTAAAGCCTACAGCAACACGTAATAAAATATAGAAAACCTTGATTAATTATGCTAATTTTCATAAGCACTCTGGAGAAAAAAAAATAAACAAATTATATACAACTTAAAATTAAAATACATTATTTTGTTCAAAGAACGGACCTGCGAAATTTTTTAAAATAATTGTGATTTATTTAACTCGCGGACTCAGTTCAGTGATCCAATAAATAAAATGACGACAGGTGTCTGAGGAGATCGTTTTATAGAAAATCTATTTTTAAAAGTTGAATTTTTACAATCTTTACGAGCGTCATTTAAAACTTAGCAATACTTTAAAGTTTAAAGATGTAAACAAAATATGAATTTTTGTCATAAATTGACCAAAAGAAACGCAATAATAAAAAGTATAATCAAAATAGGTATTAAGATTTTTTTTTTAAACATAAAATTATACCAAAATGAATAAGTAAATAAATAAAAATTCACATCATCAACATGGCGGCAAAAACAATTTAAAAAACGCCATAGAAGTCCTACAGTAACAGAGTTGCCAACTTTTATAATTTATTCTGGAGCAATTTTAGCCCCGCCTTCTTTCCGCACCAGAAATTTTATAGAATATTTTTCTTTAATATGTGACAACGATTAAATAAGTTAAAAATCATTCTTTAAAATTTCCGGTGTCAGAAAAGGGCGGGGCTAACAATGCTCTGGAATAAATTATAAAAGTTGGCAACTCTGCACTAAAGCTGTCCTGCCCAACATTTCCTGTAAAAGTCTTCTACAGGGGGTGTTGTCCTCCGTGGGGAAGTATGAAAACTCGGTCGTCAAACACGAATTTTATTTTGAAACTTCTTTCAATGATTTGGTTTAACTATTATTAGGGTTTCATAAAAAAAAAAAACTAATAATAGTGTGGCTTTAACTTAAATTGGGTGATGAAATTGGCATAAGAACTATAAGTTTCAAATTTTAAATGTAAATAAAAAAAGAAATGAATTGCGCAAAATTCGCATGGGTTTGCTAGTATAGGGTGCCCCAAAATTAACACAAGATTTGAATTTGCCACCATTTGTGCAGTAAAGTGTTGGCAACCCTACTAAAAAAAAAAAAAAAAAAATGACAGCTGATAGTTTAGGGTTAGTAAAAATGGAGCGTTAGACGGTGCCACATGCCATACAGCCCGTGAAACAATTCAATTACTGCGTGAAACATTTCTTGGCCGTGTACTTTCTCGTTTCGGTGATAAGAATTGGCCCTCTAGATTATGTGATTTAACACTATTGGATTTATTTTTATAGGGTTATTTGAAGTCAGAGGTCTATGCCTACAAGCCCACAAGCATGCGTGCATTCAAGGAGGAAATTCAAGCTGCATCAACGAAATTCAACACATTTATGCAAAATGGTCATGGGAAATTTCGACAAAAGAGTGTGTATGTGCCAGGAAAGCCGTGCAGGTCATTTGCCCTATGTGTTACTCCATACATAACCTTATCCTGCGTATTTTACGATTCAATAAAAAAATAACAATTAAAAAAAAAAAACTGTTTTTTATTTAATTCAAATCTTGCGTTAATTCTAGGACACTCTATAGAATATGTTTTCCATTATTAAACAATATTTGATATTTTTAGTATTTTCTAAGAAAGTTTGAAAGCGTTAACGAATTTTGTTGGTCCATCTATTTATGACATTTTTATTTCCAAAAAATATATATTTTTTTAATATATAAATCAAAAGTCCTCATATATAAAGCACTTTCTAACAATACTTATCGGTCATATAAAAAATGATACGTCATATATACTTTTCAGCATTATTGAAAAGTATAGAATACGCGTAACTGAAAATGCATCCCCAAAAATTTACCATAATCCAAATTACTTTTGTATGACTCTGTAAACGAATCATTAATGTCTATTGTATCATTTCTCATAGGGAACATCGTATATTATACCTGTAAGATGATTTTGCATGTTTAACGCTGTATAAAGATTTCGAAATGTCAATGTGCTGATAAGAAATACTTCTCTTAGACAGTAATATATTGGAATTCTTTTCATAATCCTTATACACAATCATTATAACCAGTTGTGCTATATGTACAAATTCACTATTTTACAGTAGAAAAGGGAAAACGGGATAACCCATGTAAATTTTATAGAATTCTAAAATGATTATTTAAATGAAAACACGGGCAAACAGATGGATAAACCGAAGTGATAATCACTTTTAACTTTGTTGGAAAGTGTTAAACAATATCCTCTAAACTAATGTAAAGTAATAAAATATAAATTACAACAGCAAGTGAAATTAATTTTTCTTGAATTATTCTATTTACATAAAAGAAATAGATGGATAAACAAACAAAAAAAAAAATTCCAAATTCATAATTATTTTAATAATTCCGCACTCTTGCTACTTTAAAGAAAAACTCCAACAAAATATATAAATACTTGAAGACTATTTGAAACATTCTAACAAGTTAGAGAATATTATTTTTGCAATAGTTGAAACTTTATTTCCTAGAACTAATTTTGGGAATTCAAATTAGTTTTCTACAAGGTAGTATCCATTAATAACCTTTAATTTAGAAAATTATTCTCGAAATTCAAATCATCTTATCAGAATGATGAACGTGCATATAAATGAAAAAAAAAAAAAAAAATGATTATCAGATTCAGACACAGAAAAATATTAAGTATTATATCTCAGTCTTCTACATTGCATCGGAATACGTCTGTCAGAAACTTGATCGATAATGTAAAAAATTGAATAATTGAAAATGTAAGTAAGCATGATGAGTGGTATGAATGATATAATTGAAAAAATGTAATTGTTCTCATTAATTCAGCAAAGTTTCTCATTCAGCATTCTAGTCACGAAATCCAGAGAGCGAATTTTGTAGAGCTGCTAAAGTTCAAAGAATATGAAGCAGATACGAATAAAAAGCATCATCTATTGCAATGTTTTATTTCTGTTATAGTATTTATCTATAGCACCAGTGGTTCTACAAAAAATTTCTCTCGAGGATTACGCTTCGAATCATACTAAATGTTAAAAGTTATATAATAAACAAGACAAATCAATGAAAAAGTCGTTAAACTTGAAGTGTGCTTTATAAGAAAGAAAAATATTATTTTTTACCGGAATAATTCATTGTTTTCTTTTTCTTTTTTTTTTTTTTTTTTTTTTAATATTTATCAATTAAAAACTAGTATATTGTGATTATTACAAAATTTTCATCAATATCATTCTATTTAACAGCGATACCGTTTAATACACACAAAATTAATATAACTTTTCATAATAAAGGTTTTACATTGGTAGTTCGGCACAATTTTAAACAATAGATGCTGAAATGTAGCCCTATGAAAAATCCCATAAGTAAAAGTGCCATCTGTCGGCTGATATTCATCCAAACTATGTCAATATTCGTTTTCTTAAAGATCATCTCACATATCAAGTGTGGTGCATTTGTACGCCATATAAGCTGAAATATAGCATCTCCATGGACCGGATGAAGCGCCACCTGCTATTATATGTATGTTTTTTTTTTCTTCTTTTCAAATTTATATGATTGATTAAAAATAACTTCCATTATGCACTTTTATACGACATCTTGTTCTATATACTTTGAGAAAATTTTTGTTATATCAACAAAAAATTGTAATGTCACAAAAATTTTTTGTTTAAATGTGTTCCAATAGAAATTTTGGTTAGATTAACAAAATATTTTTTTGTTGCAATTCTAACAAAAGTATTTTGTTTTTCTTACAAAATGTTGTTTTCAATTAGAAAATATACAAAGATAAATGAAAAGTTAAACAAATATTTTGTTGATGTTAACAAACACAATGAAATTTTGTTGAATTTTTGTAAATTTGTTAACGATATACCTTGCATTTTCGTAACAAAACTGATTTTTTATTTGTAATGAAAGTTTTGTTTAAGCAAAATAATCTCAACAAAACACATTTTGTAGTTTTAATCAAATACATTCTCTAAGTGACATACCAGTTCTGTCAAGGTGTAATTAATAATATATGTATATATTTAAATAATGTACATTAGTTCTTGATTTAGAGCAACCACAAAAGTTTTTCCCCCCAAAAGCTAAAGAAACAGAAATTTTCTAAATATGATCAATTCGTGTTTTGGACCTTTCAGAATGTGTATATCCCTTGAAAACTGGCAATCATAAATTTTTACGAACCTAATACTATCTTCTATTGGATGTAAAAGACAGTAATAAAGCTGTTGAAATCCTCTCTCTTAAAATTTAATCTGAAATTCAACCCATTTTCTCTTTAGCATAGTACGTGATTTAGAAGGGAAAACGTTTTTGGTTATGACTTGCATGCCATAAAATACCGGAAATTGTTTTAATAGATTACACAACTTTTTGAAAGAGACAAGATTTGAAGTCTCCTTTACAAAGAATAAATAAATATTGTTATCACCGAACAATTCAGTACTTCTTTACAAGCGTTTACACAAACAAAATCCAGATAATGTGGAAAAACTTAAAGATACAAAACAAATAAATGGAAAGAAGAAGAAAACTTCACTTATCTTTTATTTAAAAAAAAAAAAAAAAAAAAAAAAAAAAAAAAGCACGGATGTAAGATTATTGTTTTAATTTATATTATAAAAAATATATTTTTTAAATATAAGTGTTTCTTTCTTTTTTTTACACATAAAAAAAAAAAAAAAAACAATGTGTTTTATACATATTTTTACAATAATTTTGTATTTATTTTTTTTATAGTTAAATATTGTGAAACATAAACTTTGCATATTTTTAATAGATGCATTGAAGAAAAATTCTGTGTATTTGTGTACAGTTAATTTTTCTCCTTATTCTACTTTCAGATTTTCTCTCTCTCTCGTAGGTAGACACATTTATCAATCATGTTCGGGATGATAAAGAAAGCATCATTCTAATGGAAAAGTCTATGAACCAAAGTATTTGTTATTCTATAAAACATATACAGAATGTACGCAGGATTTATCCTGCATGAAATTTGCAGGAAACGGAATAGATAAATTACTTCTATCTGATTCATTGTAAGTTTTCTCATACTTTTAAAACAGATTTCATGAAAATTTGAGAAATTCATTTCTAAAAGAGAAGATAAAATATGGAAATAATAAACTCTGAAGTATAACAATATTACATAAAAATATATAAATTAAAATAAAAAGAAGCATTAAACGGAAAAATTAAATTAATATTTAAATGATAGGCGGACATAAAAAAAAAAAAAAAAAAAAAAAAAAAAAATGCATTTCTAAAAAAGAAGAATTTAGAAGAAGAAGAATTTAGATTGCGTACGGTACGGCAATTTTATGTATCCTCATCCCCCATACTTAAAAGCAGTGTTGTGCAGACTCATGAAAAAAAAAAAAAAAAAAAAGAGCTGATTCAAACTTAAGTTTATCATGTAAAAAAGGAGTTAGTTCGCGCTCAAACTGATGTCTGAAAAAATGAATCCGCTCAATTCAAGTTCATTTTTAAAAAGGAGCGAAACTCATTAAAAACTCGTTTTTGCGTAAATTTTTATCATTTTTTTTTAAATAGATTTTCTCTCTTTTCTGCAGAATTGCATATAGATTTATATGCAGATGTACCTTGACCTAAATTAGTGCCTATCAACTTCCGGTGTCAATTTCTCAACATGTGGCGCTGCTTGACTGAGATTTCCACAATTTCAAAGAAAGCTGTATCTAAGGAACTACAGCACAAATCTGAATATAATTTTTATGCAGATGCACTTTGAAATAAGTTAGTGAACTTTGACATATATTAGTGTGTATCGATATTTGTTGCTAATAGCTCAACAGGTGGTGCTGCTATACAACGACTTTCGCATTTTCAGGGAAGACTATATTTCAGGAACTTCTGCACAGAGTTGCATATAAATTTATATGTAGATGCAGCTTAACAAAAATGAGTGCTTATAACCTTCTGGTCACAACTGTGCAATAGGTGTTGCTGCTATAGAATGATTTCCGTAATTCAAGGGAAGGCTGTATCTCAGGTTCCATTGCATATAATCAAACAAATGTTGAAAAATGAGAAAGCCACTATGAGACATTATGCTTATTCAATTTGGATTCATATCAGCCAATAGGTGACTGCAAATTTTCCTGAGAACGAAAGACTATATCTCGATTGCTATGGCATAAGACTGTACAAAACTTGATAGGTAAGATAATGTTAAAAGTAACACTTTTCCTTTTTTTAAGTTTTAAATATGTATGTAAGAAGGAAAACAATAGATTAATCACACAGCGCAATTTATATAGTGCTAAGAAAATTAAAAATGTTCTAATTATTCCCTGCATTTTCCCCTTTTTCAAACAACGTTGAAGAATACTCTGCATATTCTGTTCACCTGTCTGTATATTCCAGACGGACTAAATGTTATTCATATCCACTATATAACATGTTTTGTATTTAAAAATTAAAGCAGTTCTAATAGTTCTTGCACAGTGACTCATAAAAAAATTCGAATACGTTTAAGTCTATGAGATTTATTTATTGAAAGGGTAATGTTACGAATATGTAAAAATTAATTCAAAGTGGCTTACTCAGGTTATAAAAAGTTATTTTTCTGCATTTTCAGCTTGTTTACGCGTTAAAATAGCTCATTTTGCTTTAAATACCCATTAAAAAGTTTCATCAAGGCAAATAATGGCTTTGCCGCCAGGTAATGGTGACTATTTCGGCGAGCTTGGCGTGAAAATCCTTATTACCGATATCTCGAACATCTAAGCTCTAACTTATTATTCTACGAGTTACTGGAAAATTCTGAATTAACAGAAGGGTATAAAAAGAATTTGGATTTCGGCCATCTGTCAGTTTCTCGCCAACTGCCTTACGATAAAGTACTCCTGACCGGTCTCTTGCTATTTGTTGTTTAAAGCCCATTGCTGTGTGTTAATGCTATAATACAGTTTATACAGTGAATTTGATGCTGTCAGCTGTTATTTAAGTTGTACTTTCTGGTGAAACTGAAGTTGATGCTTGGTTTATAGAACTATAGAATCTTCTAGATAATTCATAAATAAACTTTTAAGCCGCTGCAGGATTAGTTTTTCATTGTAAATTAATACACACTATTAAGGTGCACAAGAAACTGCTTTGGATAGAATATGGTGCGATTTACATTAATGGTTAGTTTACAGGGTCACACATAAATATTCTAATACATTATTTGACAAAAATTGCAAATGATTAAAAGACATTTTCAATTTTTTTTTTTTTTTTTTTTTTTTTTTAAGGGTCTGTTTTGTATGCAGTTAATGTATTTTAAACTATATGATGCACATGCAAATTTTAGACAATATACAGAGCTGCACAACGATACTGTTGTGCACAATTTTTCTGAATAATTAAAATATATTTTAATGCGATATCGGAGAGATAAAAAACGTTGAAGTTTTGAAAGTGCAATGAATAATTACCGTTGGAAAGGGTTTTATAAACTATGTGAACTTACCTGTTTTTCTAGGGTCCTGATTACGATAGAAATACATATATTACAAACGCAGAAAAATAAAGAATTGTTTAAACATTTATGACTTAATTATTCAGACAAAATACATAAAGGTGCTTTAAAAAGTCTTTTTTTTTTTTTTTTTTTTCTTTCTTTTAAAAGCAATCTTCATTTGATATTATTTATAATCTTTACATAAACAGAATTTAATTTAAAACAGTTCCCATAATAAGAATACCCGATAACGGAATTTATTTTATTGGCAGTAAAGAAAATTTGTTTTATCTCTAACTTAATGTCTTTTTCTCTGATTTATTACATTTCCATTTTTTTGCCCTTCTTATCATGTTTATTGCTGCATCCAGAGTCGAAAGCATCCTTTTTGAATATAAAAGAAGTGCTTAAAACTTTATAGAAATGGCATGTTATCTTTTTACCACGTTACTTTTTCTATTCGTTTTTTGCCAACTTTTTTTTATTCTTACTCTTTTTTTATTACGTGAATGTATCGAATATTTTACTTATCTCTGGGAAGCTTGTACGCAGGCAAAAACGATTTAAAATTGTCTCCCCACTACTCTTTTACAAATTGCTCTCTTGTTTCAAGGAACTGATGCGATGTCCAAGAATGATATTATTAATTTGGAAATGTTAATACGAAGTTTTCTATTAGCTTCTTTCATTTATATAATAGTGAAATGAAAAGTGAATGTTGTTTTTCTTATATATATACATGACTAATGTATATACACTATATATATGCATACATCATGCATATAAAATACGTATGACGGCATGTATATTAATGAGCTACAGTTTTAACAGATTCTGCTTTAAACAATAATAATTATTTAAAACGGATTACAATATATATATATATATATATATATATATATATATATATATATATATATATATATTGCAATAAAGTAAGAATACATGTATATTAATTTTATATACATAATAATTTTATATTTTAAATAATCTATATATATTTGAATTCTTTTAAATTGCGTTGTATTTAAATCATACCAATTCCAACACACACTATAGTAAATTATTGTAAATAACATATTTTAATATTGATAAATTTTAAATAGTACAATATTATAAAACTGCATTTTAAGCATATATTGCTTGTTAGTAATAGTCTATCGAATTTTCAATTCTAATTATCTTTTCTAAGCTTAGAATACGGGAAAACAATTTACAAATTTATCTGAAATATTTTAAAATTATATTGAAGATTATTAAAGATAATTTTTATCTCTAATCATTTTAACCATTAAATTAATAATATATTAAAATTAATGATATTTGATATCATAGTATGCTTACTGAAATAGATAATACATGACGGTATCATATAAATATTCATGTGTAGACTTCTCTGTGACTATAACCAAAATTAAAATAACAATTTAACTCGTTATATTTTTTCTTTTCTTAAATTTAATCAAAGTGCTACAATACGGTAAAAGGTAAAAGAACTATGTATAAAAACTTAAAATATATTCAGAAGCTAAAATATCTATTATAAAATATAGGGTTGTGTTGTGTTGTGAGATTAAGACCGATTGACTGCACAAAGGTTCTAGGCCTAAAGAAGGGGGGGGGGGGTGCCCTCCATGGGTTTTTTCCATGGGGGTCCTAGTACGTACTTATGCAAGTTTCGGAGAAGACCATGGAAAACTCCAAACAGCTAGGCCGACGAGTGGGACCTGGTATCGAGCCCAACACCTCTTGTCTACCAGCTTTGAACACAGAACCGTTGGTGGGCTTATAATAAATATGAATTTTATTTCAAAGAAATTAAACATTTTGCAAGGCTATTCTTTCGATGCTGTTCAATACATTTTACTTCAACATGTACAACGATTTTAAGACACGCTCATAAAATGATAGGTCTGCAGACAAGCTTTTTTTTCTTTTTTTATTAAATTAATTTACAAAATAAAAATTAATTTATCTGATTAAAATATAAAACTCTTGCTAATGAGCATAGTCAGAAGCTTACATAATTAATTATCTTACTTTAATAGAATAATAATAAAAGAATAAATATTTATGTTTTCTAAGTCGCTATGCTTTACATTTAATTTATAAATAAAGTTTGAGATTTATTGTTTACTAAAAAAAAAAAAAAAAAGAAGTCACCCACATTTGTTTTTAGATATACGTACAAAATACAGAAGCATTTCGAAACTTGTAGAATATTCTGTATCATCCAAAGATACACAATAAAACTAAAATGATAAAAAATTAATATTTTGTTAGAAAATGATAGTAAATACTTTACCAATTTATTTTTATAAATTCGGTAAAAATGCAAGAGCAAGCAAGTTCTACTAACAAAGAAAAGTGTTAAAAATAAATAAATAAATAAAAAAGAAAAGAAGCGTTTCTTGAAATTTTATAATGAATGATAAAATCTCTTTCATATAAGATAAATTGTATTTAAAATAATAAATACTCCTCGTAACAATAATCTCATTCAGAGAGAGAGAATCTATATGAAACTCAACTGAATTATTAGATTTTCACATTCGTCAAAATTAATAACGATATAGATTTCGATGAATGTCTATTAATATATAAATGTTTATTTATCTTTCTTTGAAATAATAAAATGACAGAAAATAGAACGCAAAATTAACTCATTTCAAACGTAAACGAATTTGAAAATTATTTATACACACTGATAAAAGCATTATCGCATATATACGTAAGTATACAGACACGTATGCATACTATTTAGTTGAAATAAATTTGTAGAGTCTTTTAACCACATTCAAAACTTTCTCTCTTTTTTAGACAGCACCAAAAGCGAGCGAGAGAATGAGAATAAATGAAACTTTGTAATAAGATGTAAGAAAATGTTTCACCCAATTTATATAAATCTGATAAGAATGCATGAAAAAAGGGTAAAATGCCTGCCGGGTGACCTTTGCTTGCTAAGGAAAGTCTAAAAATCCATTAGGTGCTCTTTTGGCCATTTATTATGACACTATTACATGGCAAGAAATCGAGTGCGGTTGGATGATAGATGAATGCTGCATGACAGTCGGTAGACTTGATTCATGTAATTCACAGGAGCTTCCGAAAACCTTGTTGGGACATCCCATTCCGACCTAAAAGCGGTAATCATTCGCCTACACAGATACACGAGGTAACCCTTGAGAGATACATCTGTTGGAGGTAGTATTTTCCCCACGAAATTTCAGGCGATTTATTGATTTTTATGAATAAAAATTATAAATATTTTCTTTGCATTTCTTTTTTGAGGAGTTTTTATTCAGTTATATAAATGAAAGAAGGTTGCTTTACAATTTCCATTCAATGAATAAAGATTAATCACAGTTCTGCAAAATCGTACTTTTTGTTTTTTTTCACTGCGTTGGGTATCTCTGATGTGTTTTAATACTCTAAATTCAGAAATGCTTTTCTTTTCTTCCCATCACGAAAGGGTTTTTCACAAAGTAATGTTAAACAAACCGGAAAATTTCACACAGAGGCTATAGCAAATTCGAAACTATTCATGTATAATGTACATTAAAATAGGCGATTATTTTTTAAGGGTGCTTCTTTCTTTCGAAGCTCACTTTAGAGCTTTTTCTCCTGTGCGAGGATTAAGGGCCTTGAGGAAGAGGTATTCTCTAATATGCAGCATCCAACAATAATCTGCTAACATGTTAACACTCCGTCGTCTCTGATGCATCCTTTACATTTCTTTGGTGTCTTCATGAAATAACACTTCATGTTCTCCATTCACATCGCCCAGATTTTTCGGGAAATAACTTAGATGGGAACTGTACGTGATGGGAATTTTTGAATGCTTTTTTCCCTAATCAGCATCCAAAAATACACCAGAAAAACACATGATTTTTGAGAAAAAAATTTCTTCGAAGATGTGTGTATTAATTTTTCTCTATGTCTCTTCACCTCATTTCTTTTGTATTTTGACTGTGATATGTACATGTACTATATTCAAATTTTCTTACATTTATTAGCCCAACTATAAAAGTGTGGTGGAAGAAAACAAAAGAAATACGCCAGTTTCAAAACTAACATTAGTGTTTTCTTGAGTGCAGAATGTTTAAGCTAAACAACAAAATTTGCAGTTAAGATTATTGGCAATTCTTTTAATAATCATGAATAGATGAATGAAAAAGAAAGAAAACAGAATGTTTCTTGAAATTTCATTAAAACTATTCATTTATCAGATATTGTTTAAAGGCGTTTAAAATAAATTAAAATCCAACAAAAAATTTAAAAATATGATAATTTATTTGTATTTGTATATATTTTTTTAATTTTAATCATTAATATTTCATTAATTTAAAACAAAAAAGTGTTCTCATTATATATATATATTATATATATACTAGCAGGCTCTGTCGGCTTTGTTGATCATTATATTTAAATGAATTTTTACTTACGTTATGTGTAAGGAAAGTATTGTAGTAATGATTTGCGAAATGGAATTTGTATCTCGCATAGCTCAAAAAAGGATAGTAGTAGAATATTACAAATTTATATTTGGGATTATCTTGTTGTCCAATAGTATACCTCCAACTTCGGTTTTGATACGACTTTCCCGTTCAGAGATATATACGATTTTATACGATTTTTCGTGACGTATGTATGTGTGTGAGTGAACACGATAGCTTCTAAACGTTTTGTTCGAATGAGCTGAAAATTGGTACGTATGTTATAAGTCACCGTAGCACGAACCCTATTGATTTTGGTGAATATAGGACTCATAGTTTTTTTTTATAGGGACACACAAATATGTCTTTTTCATTATAATCTATGGCCTGAAATTATTCGAAGTACAATAGCGTCTAAATACCTCATTCGAATGAGCTGAAAATTTATACACGTATTATAGGTCACTGTTGCATAAACTGTGTAGCTTTTGGTGTGTCTAGCACTTATAGCTTTATTTATAGACACACAACAAAGAATTCTTTATCATTATGGCCTATGGGCTGTAATTATTTGAAGTGCGATGGAGTCTAAATACCTTGAGAGAAATTTGAGCTGAAAATTTATAAACGTGTTATAATTCTCCATACCACGAACTCTATTGATTTTTGTGAATCTTATAGTCACTTATAGTCTTTTTTTCAGGGACACAACAAAAGTTCTTTATCATTATGACCTATGGGCTGACCTAAGTGCGATGGCTTCTAAATGCTCTATTCGATTAAGCTGCAAATGTATACATTTATACACATGTTAAAAATTATCGTCGTACGAACTTCATAGATTTTTATGAATCTAGCATTTATAGCTTTTTTACAGGGACACAAAGACTAATTTCTTATCATTATGGCCTACGGGCTCAAATTTTTTAAAGTATCATAGTGTCTAAAGGTCTCATCCGAATGAGCTGAAAATTTATATACATCAACAGATTAAAAACCCAATTTATCGCTGTCAATTTCATCTCAGTAAAATCAACAATAACAGCCAAACAAAAATACTTATCAATAAAAATAAAATAAAATAAAATAAAGAGACATCGAAAAATTAAATGAAAAAAGTGAATAAATGTGGAATTATAATCAGTAAAAGTGATTGTTGATTTTTAAAAGGTTTGAAATATGAGGTGAAAATTGAGATTTACAAATAAAAATTTGACTAATCGGTATTCTAAGAAAAACAAAATTTAATATACTTAATTAACTAATCTATAGTAAACAAAACTACTATTATATTTTAATATATATTTGATACTGCTACCAGGTAAAAATTAAACCGTTTTTAAAATTTATTCAAAACGCGAGCTATTATATTTCTTAATTCCATGAAAAAGGAAAAAAAAAAACATAATTATATCGATTCCACTTTGAATAATTACATGTTAGTTATAAAAAATATATATATATATATAATAATCTAAAAGTCTGATACATGATTACACAATGAACACATTTAATCTACGACAATGAATATTTTTTCTAATCTTTATTAATAGAACTGAAGAATTAAAATACTCTTTATTATTAGCAACATTAATTTGCTTATAATTTATCATCTCCAAAGCATTCTAGACGAAAATCAAAATAGAGTAATTAGCGCTCTCTTTATTACTAAAATTTGAATCTGAGCCAAAGATTCTGGGCTTTCAACAAAGAAAGAAAAATTATCATCTTTTTATATTTCGTTAAGATAAATAAAGATGCTAGCTGATGTCAGCAATTCTCGGAATAAATAGCTGCTTCCACTGAACATTACCTGCCTACTTATTTTTATGTTAAGAATGTATTCGAAAAAAATCTTTCTACATTTCCAAATGTAATGCGACATTTTATTGCTCTTTGGCGGATGTTGAAAAATTACAAAAAGTTTACAGAGGCGTCGAATGTACTTTTGAATAAATTTATCTCAGGTTTTCTTTTTTTACATTTCCCAACAATGTTGAAAAGAGTTTTTGACATCGGTTTGATTGACTGTCCTTCCGTCTGTCTGTCCATGCTCTAACTCCGTAAATATTCATGGCATTCCTTGAAACAAATATGTGTTATTCAAGTTTACTACTCTGAGAAAAAAATATACCGCCTTCATCTAGAATGAATAAGTGGCGATTTTCTAAATCCCTTAACTAGAAATATAGATTTCCGAGCTATGCGCATAAGGTACGCCAATAAACTGAATAGACGAAATGATCGAGAATGTCTAGTCTACATATTTCTAGATGGTGAAACAATATTCTGAATATTTTGTATAGCAAGAAATTCTCGCTTGATTATCTAGAATTGGGTAGTAAACCAAGATTATAGTTGCTGAAACCCGCCTCTTGTATTCTCATTTATTTGCAGAGATTTTAATATAACTTTGCCCACGATAATATAGGCAAACGCTCTAGAATTCTAATAGGGATTTCTAGAACTCATTTTCAAAGGGGACTAGAATTTATAAGGATGACATGGAGCAATTTTTTCTAGAGCCACAATTTAGATTGTAGATATCAGTTACAGAATTTTTTCTCAGTGTCTGCGATGTTCCTTCTGAAAATGGAGAAAATATCATCGCTGGTTTTTGTACGACAGTCGGAAGAATTCTAATCCATTGCGTTCTATGAGAAGTATTTTCATAAACTTTATTGTAATACTACCTTTATTTTGCGCAAATCATGTTGGAAATGACATTTATTATTCACATGCATAAAAAAAATGTTTTCTATTGATTACAATATGATTAGCATGACCACACAAAAATATACAGTATATTAAGGGCTATAATTGAAAATCTCTGCAATTGCATTTTTGTTTTTATTGAGCGTTTTTAACTCTTTCGGATAATTTCAAAGAGGGATTATGATTTGAATTAGTGTACCTGGCTGTATTTCTGTCCGTCTGTCGGCTGCTAGCGTCCGTAAATATTTTCAGAATTTCTTCAAAATGAAATATGGGAATTTTACAGGTCTACATTAAAATATTCAGATACACTAAGAGCTACTAGGAATTCTTGGAAATTTCACTTCTATTTGTATTAAGAGTTTTAAACGCTTTTCAATAATGTTTAAGCGTGATTATAAGTTTATTGAATCTATCTGTTAGTCTGCTGTGTGATCCCACAGACAAAGTACATTAAAGGTTAAGAGATGTATCGAGTTTGAACTGTTGAAAAGTGTTAACAAACTATGACAGCCACAACAATTTTCGTTCTTGCTTTCCTTCTTCTTGATTCATTAGCATGCTCTTTGGACTAATACATTATTATTATTTTTTTTATTCATAACTTTAAATATTTTCACTGTAGTGCAAAATAATCAAAACCATTTCTTTCTCAACTAATATGGTAAATATTTATTTATTTAAGGTTATTTATTTTGGGGGAAATCTACAGTGCTGACGTAAAAAGAAAAAAAAAAAAAAAAAAGTTTTATTATTATTATTAATTTTGAAGTAACATTGGGTGTGTATGTTTTTATACGCGTTTATTATTTATTTTTTATGCGCCACGTATTCATCGTACCACATAAATAATTTTATAATTATCATATCCGATTTTCAACGTGGTAAAATAGTTACAAATCTAATATATTTAGTCTCCCTTTGCTATTCCTACGTTAATTTATTCCGGTATTTTAGACTGTTAAAGCCGAACAATAGTAACAAAATTAAATTAATGATGTTTGTCTATTATGTTATAATTTCTAATCAGGTTCTGCCGTCCATCCCTTCACGTAAACTTCAGCGAAAACAATGATAAATTTTTGAGACATCGTCAGCTGAAATATTTGCTTGAGAAAGCATATTGAATATGAAATGAAAGTTCCTTCTGATTGTGATTCTAATAAGAAATTAATCATTTGAACTTCTTTCTGATTAATTTCAATCAGCCACCAATACACAGAGTGATTTTAATAAAGATTCATAAGTAAAAGCTTCTAAATTGGTGTGATTATATATATACAATTGAAAAAACAATAAAACTCATAATGATTTATAGAATAATTGAAAAAAATCACGATGTTATCAAATAATAATCTCCCTCTCTCTCTCTGTGGCTGAATAAGATATATTCTTACCACTTCTTTTTTGTTAATACCATAAACAGTCTGAAGTACTTTCATGAGTTAATTATACAGTTTAAGTCGAGCTATCTAAGCCATTTTTGTTGTTGATTTTGTAACAAGAAAACAACTCGGTTATTACTAATAATAGCAGGATTTAACGACTAAAAAGCGATACACAGAAAATTCATAAAGAAATTTATCCAATTAATTCCTGCAAACTAATAATTAGAATTGAAATAATATCGAACTTTCCAGGCTTGATGATAATGTCTAATTTGTACCAATTGCAATAAAGCTGTTTTTCGAACCGGTTTCAAGAAGGTCAAAGCAATAATTATTTCATTTATAGTAATATGAGGAATGTAAGGTTACTGTTTTATTGCTTTATATATAAATGCATATGAAATTAAGATAATTTCGATTCCTCGATAAATTCGAGGAAGTAACAAATGTCTTAACTATGTTGTTATGTGTATTAATAAAGTTGATTGTTGCTTGCACAATTGTTTCAAGAGTGGTGCGAAAAAGGATTGCCTAGAGGGAAGTGAATCATCAAAATGTTTCTGAATCATAATAATAATAATAAATCAAGCGAATTTTAATGCAATTTTAATACAATTAAAATTTTTAACTCTTATCACATTATCCTAGACTCCAATATACATTTAAAATTATTATTGTATCTGTGCCTATTTTGGTTTTTGGAAAGTCAAAGCAGTAATTATTTCATTTACAGTAATGAAAATAATGTTAAGTTACTGTTTTATCGCTCAAAAATAAATGTGTATGAAATTACGATACTTTCAGTGTGATGTAGAACTCACATTTTTTTTTTTTTTTTTTTTTTTAATTAAATTCAAATCTATTTTAACGTTTTATTTAATAATATACTCGCGTATACAATAATAGTCTTTAATTAACCGTGGAATCATTTCTCTCTCAATAAAATAAAAAATAAGTGGAAACGAAAATCTTGCTGTTAGCAAAATCCTATTATATCATTTCGATTTTAAAAGAATACTATATAGCGTATTTCATTCTTGGGTTATGCATAGATCAAAATCTAATAGCTAACGTATTTTTGATCAGTTTCTGAAAACTCTCCTTGAAAAAGAATTAATTATATTTCTTTCCTATCCATTTGCCGTTTGTGGTTTTTCATTTCTCATAACTAAAATTTAGCGCCAGACTGGGGTTAATATGATATGGTAAACCTGCTCGCAGTATTCAAAATTATTAACTTAATGAATATACAACGGATCTAAAGAAACTGTTTTTGGGGTGCTCTTTGCAGCGAAAAATTGTATGCCAACATGATCGAGATTTTTGATTTTGGCTAAAACTTTAGTCACTCTCTCACTGATCACCCGTCAGGTGGACATCAGTCCCCGAACAGAATGTACTGTTTTAGATGTCATATTACTATGGAACCACTATACAGATGTGTTCTGATATTCAGCTATTTTGTCTATTAAATAAAAGCTGTCTTCATTCCGAAGTCAAGATTCTTTACGGCCAATTTAGTTTGAAATCATCGAACTGGGGTTTTCCTATTCTACAAGCAATTTTATCCGGCTAATATTCTATACAACATCCAGTTCATAGGTAGCAGAGGATTTAACTATGCCGTTATGTGTTTTACTAAAATAGAATGTTGTATGTCCAGAGAATGAACTTTCTTTCAAGAGTGGTGCGAAAATGGAGTAAGTTAGAAAGATTTGATACATCTAAAATTTTATCAAACTTTATTTTCAATGAAATTTTAATGTTATATATAAAACTCAAATCTTCTTCTTGACATGTTCTAAACTTAATACTGTTTGGTATGGGTTGGGTAGTTGCTTCACGGTCATTTTTTGTGTATTCATTGTTGTTCATTAGATCGGGACCTATGGCTTAATGTGGATTCTGAGCCACTATGGACATCCATGCCTATATCGGATTCAAAACAATGTTTCATTTTTGTATTCTGAACTGCAGAGGTCGTCGGGTTCTTTTTTCATGCTAAGAAATACGTTGTTCACTGTAAAAGTCTGCATTTGTTTATTTTTGTTTGTTTGTTTATTTAATTGTATCACATTTAGTTATATCTTTCATTCTAACAGTGAAGAAACTCCAATAATTGCTTTAAAATCCCATAAAGGGCAACTTGTTCTTTCAGAAAACTAAAACTTCTAGATATTCATTATAAATGTGGAGTTTCTAAGTTATTTCAAATTAATTTTTTTGCGAGTTATGAATTCTTATAACTCTGATTTATTTGTAATAAAAACTAAAAATTTGATAACATTGTCTAAAGACTTATATTTTCGATACACACAAATTTGTAAAAAGTTCATTCTTTCAAAATCGATTTACAAGGAGATAATTCACTTTTACAATGAACGATTTATATAGGGAGCTAGGCTACATCTTGTTTTTGCTTGTAACTCCCTTCAAACGTCCAATCTTCCACCCTACATTGATATGATTTGTTTTTATTTATTCAAATTTTCTAACTGCTTTATTTTTTTAATTTTTAAGTTTCTTGCATGCAATCATTTTCAATTTTTACTATATATATATATGTGCGTGTGTGTGTGTATTTCTGTAGTTTTTTTTTGCAGTTTTACAATAGGATTCTTAAATCCCATTTGAAAAAGTTTTTCACTATAATAACAATCTGAAAAAGAGGGGGGGGGGGAGAGATTCATCACCTATTTTTTCTAATAAATCTCCAATAAAATTTTTGTATGAAATTCATCTGGAATAATTTCTGTTTAGTATAATAGAGAGCGACATTACTCAATTTTTCACCTTATTTTGCAAATTCACTTCTTATTACAAGTGATTTTCATGATATTTCTTTTTTAGGAAACTATTAATTTTTTTTTTTTTTTTTTTTTTTTTTAAGCAATTAATGAATCACATTCTTTAAAATTAATTATTATTTAGAAGTTTAGTTTTTAAACTAATAATTATTTGTTTTATTTGGATATAATTTTAAAGTTAAAAATTTCCTTTATGCATAATTTCAATTTTGTCTAACGTACTTAACTGTAAGATTAACTGTTTTCGCCTTATGTTTCACCATTTTTATTATTATTATTATCGTTGATATTTATGATGATCTTTATGAACTGTAGCTATTTCAGTTAATAATATTTCTGTTCTTTCTTATTTCTTTATACTATGAATTTTTAATTCGCTGAATTTTATTTCAGGTAAGAAATTTTTATTATGTCAGACATAAATTATTTTTCCTTTTAAACCTTGTAATTGTGATGTTTCGCGCCATAATTTAGGAGTTATTTTATATTTCTTATATTCGATGTTATTCTTCGTTTTGTAGATTTTAATCTTTTTTTTTTTTTTTTCATATTTCCGTATGATTTTCATTTGTTATGTCTCATTTGATGTATATTGGGCTTTATGTACTCTAAATTCTTGGCAAATGCATACAGTGCAACAGAAATTTACACTTTTTGCATATAACGTGGAAACAGGGCCGCTGAAGACATATGGCATTATTGCATGTCTACATTTTGTAGGATTTTCAATATTTTTTCTTTTTTTTTTTTTTTTTCAAATTGTTCATGTTCCCCATGTGATATCTGCAAAATTGTACAGTGAGTAAGAGAGAGAGAAAGATAGTACAACAAATATTTATCACAATTAATCATTATACTATATATCACATTCGTACAACCAATGAGTAAAAAAAATATATATATATCTGTTACATGAGTAAAAAACTTGTCACATCGAAATAAAGTAATAATATCAGTATAATCAATGCAAATGTTTATAGCACTTAATATCGTTTTCAAATAAAAGAATAAAAATTCTTCGGTTTGCGTTAAAATACTTACTCGCAATTTACCAGAGTAGAATATATTTCTCCAGTATTTTTTATTGTTGTATACCACATTTTTAGATTTTTTTTTTTTTCCTTCGAGTTTTTCTTCGAAAATTCTTCGGTTTGCGATAAAATACTTACTCACAATTTACCAGAGTAGAATATATTTCTCCAGCACTTTTCATTGTTGTATACCACATTTTTAGATTTTTTTTTTTTTTCTTCGAGCAAATATAAGCATTACAGTGTAATTATAGCGTAAATATAAACTGAAATAATATAAAATTCACTGAGTATGCAAACAAAGAGGAGGAGTTTTTTTTTTTTTTAGTAAGTATATCTTTTCAATCAATGTCAGTCGAAACCACAATGAAAGTTTACAATGTTATGCATATTTTATGACATTCTTTCATTCATCCAGAAAGTACACGCAATTAGAAAGAATCCCCCCCCCCCCCCAACACCTTTTTGACAAAATAATTTCGACTTCTGAAGTAAACTATCGAAACATAAAATGAAACTAATTAAAATTTTCGAATTTTAAATATTATTATTTTATTGCTGAATTATAGGGTTGAGCGAAAAAAAACGGAACTCTCGTTATACTAAACGGGTACATATCAGTAGTTACTATATATATATGAAATTATAATATATGTTTTCAGTCATAATAGTTGTAAATAAGTAACAAAAATAACTAAAGAAAAACTTACGAGAAAATTAATTAATGTGAAACAATTCATAAGTAAAACTCACTGCAAAAACATGAAATAAATGATTTAAACTGTCAAAAATGCCCCATATTTGACAGTTTAAATCATTTATTATATATATTATATGTATTTTAATTATATATATATATATATATATAATTAAAAAAGAAAAGAAATGCACCGTAGAATTAGCGTTTAAAAGCAATAAGTACAAAACTTTGCATAAACACCATAAAATGCAAGAACTCGTAACGTCGAAAGAAGACACGAAACTTCGTCAGGCGGACAAAGTAAGCACGAGAGCTGCAAACAAAGCCGAAACGCACAAAACCGATTTATGCGAAGAGTAAAAACAAATAAAGTCGATTGTAAATATATATGCTGGTACTGGTGTGAACTCACAAATCTTACTAAATAAATAAAAATATGTTAAAGTTCAAGCATATAAGGGGTTTTTCACAAAAGAGAACTTTTGCAACGTGATTGAAATAATTGGATCTTCAAATTATATACACGGCATATGTTAAACCCCTTATGAAATTTCAACTCTGGAAAATACCTAAAATCTAGTCATTCTTTTGCTGACAATTTCCTTAATTTTATTCCATCCAAATGAACTTTTAAAAAAAGTTGCTCAATATATTTAGATTTCAACCTATGTAATAAAATTTTTTCTATTCTTCGCGCATGCGCAGTAAAATAATATTTACTAAAAATGCTCATATCTCAAAGAAAATTACACTTGTGAATTTTATGTTTTAGAATAATGTATCTCTAATATTTTGTCAATTTTTCTGTAAGGTTTGTAAAATTGTATGGAAATTCGTTCTAGTTATAAAAAAAAAAAAAAAAAAAAAAAAAATTATAATTTTTGAAAAAAAAAAAAAAAAAAAAGAATTATATCTGCCTAAATAATTGCACAGTTCTCGTAACAAAAAATGTAAATATTGTACATAGCATGTGCAATAATGTATTAAAGTTACAAGCCATTTGTAATTTTTTATGATACAGGATGATCCAAAATATTTTCACTTTTCTTCAATTTATGGTTGGTCCCTTAATTGCACTCTTGACTAAATCGACAGTGGAAACAATGAGTTTTTTAATGTTCATTGCATGTGTGAAGTTCCAGGCCATTTCGTCAAGTAATTGTTTTTAGAAAATCGAAAAATAAAATATCAAAATAAAATAATTTTCTAATAACCCACTGTATATATATGTATATATATATAATGTAATAAAAGAGAAACATATGATCAAATGCAAATTTATTTATAAGATTTATATAATCATAACCAAGTTTAGCGAAAAGAAATATGAATTATTAACCCACAATGCTTAAGCTTTAATGAACAGGAATTCCTGCACACTTCAGTCACATTAAAAATATCATATTGACAACAGAAAAGAATATTTATCCAAATCAAAATCTTTAACACACACAAAAAAAGAAGAGAAATAAAAACGAATAGTTAAAAATTTAATAAGAGTAAAAAAATGCTGAAAAATAGAATTTCTCATCAAAGAACTTATAGTCTACACCAAGAAAAAATATCGCAGGATTTCAAAAACTATAGAACTGTGTTAAACCAAAATTCTATAGTATACTTCGATCTTGCGAAAAATTTTAAAACAAGAAAAAATACATAAAAATAATAAAATAAATATTCAAATGGTACTAATCACAAATCATTATAAAGACGTGTTTTATACTAAAACAGGAATGAAAACACATTAAGAGCTATGCTGATACCAGCAATTCATAGAATTGAGTAGATCAGGAAAAAAAAAATCAAAGAACTAATATAGTTTAACTTTTCTTACCCACACACACATATATATACATTTAAAGTAATAAAAAGAAGTAGAAATAAACAGATGATTAAATTGTTCTGAAAATCCACACCATCGTAAATAGGTAATTAATTAACTACAATAAAAACACCTATTTATCTTCTTTTTTTTTTTTTTTTTTTTTTAAGATATACAAATATATATATTCTCTCTCTCTCTCTCTTCTGCTAAATGCAGAAAATGAATTTAGTTCATTGTTTATTTTTCGCAGTTTTAGCTCTGAAATAAGATATTGAAAATCAGGAATATTTTTATTTTGAGATAAAAATGAGTAATTTTGATAGTTGTAAATTTTCTGATGCAAAAACGAAAAAAAAAAAAAAAAAAACTAGTGGATAAGGGGGACTATAATAAATAAATAAAAGCATTTGCTATTTAATTAGTAGTTATTCAAAACAACTAATATTAGATAAAATTCCTTTTGCTTACAAAAAAAAAAAAAAAAAACTAGTTGGCATATGTGGACTCTGCTCAGTTCCCCATCATATTTATGTTCTCATAAATTTCTAGTGCAGGAAATATTATATTCATGTTAAGAGAAACGCATTTGATCAAAAGCTTGACACAGTGACAGAATGAAATCTCCACCTAATAGGCTACCCACCGTTCAGTTCGATATATTTATCTTATTCTAATCTATTAATTTATTTTATCGGGGTCAATTTCTTAGTTTAGTTTTCATGCTACTATTCCCTATACAACAATCCCCAAAATGCATATTTATATGAAATATCACCCCATTTTGCTGTTGAAAAAATTTTAAATTACGGATAACTTACGAAATTTTCTTATTAGAATATTTGTAGCCAATCATGTTCAAACGAGTATCATAAATGTTATTTTGAAGTTGTTGGATATATTTATGATCCTCAAAATGGACGCTTATGTTCAATTTTGCCCAATTCTGCCATGTTAAGTAAATCGTAAATTCCAAATAACTTACGAAATTTTTAAATTAAAAAATTCATAGTCAGGGATGTTCATGCCAGCAGTATCCTAAATAATATTTTAAAAGTATTCTGACATCTTTACGATGAAAATATCCCTCAAAATGGTCGTTTATGCAAATTTTGCTCCATTCTGCTTTATTAAGTAAATCGTAAATTTCCAATGACTTACGAAATTTTTGAATTGGAAAATTCATAGTCAAGGATGTTTATACCAGTGCCTTACATAATATTTTAAAAGTAGTCTGACAACTTTTCGATGAAAATATCCCTCAAAACCGACGTTTATCCGAAAATTTGCCGTATTCTGCCGGGATCAGGTCGATTTCCCGACACTCACTTTCCCGACAAGTCAGTTTCCCGACGCCACTTTCCCGACAGGTACGTTTTCCCGACAACTCACTTTCCCGACAGGTACGGTTTCCCGACAGCTCACTTTCCCGACAGGTACGTTTTCCCGACAATTCACTTTCCCGACAGGTACGGTTTCCCGACAGCTCACTTTCCCGACAGGTACGGTTTCCCGACAGCTCACTTTCCCGACAGGTACGTTTTCCCGACAACTCACTTTCCCGACAGGTACGTTTTCCCGACAACTCACTTTCCCGACAGGTACGGTTTCCCGACAGCTCACTTTCCCGACAGGTACGGTTTCCCGACAGCTCACTTTCCCGACAGGTACGGTTTCCCGACAACTCACTTTCCCGACAGGTACAGTTTCCCGACAGCTCACTTTCCCGACAGGTACGGTTTCCCGACAACTCACTTTCCCGACAACTCACTTTCCCGACAGGTACGGTTTCCCGACAGCTCACTTTCCCGACAACTCACTTTCCCGACAGCTCACTTTCCCGACAGGTACGTTTTCCCGACAGCTCACTTTCCCGACAGCTCACTTTCCCGACAACTCCCTTTCCCGACAACTCACTTTCCCGACAGCTCACTTTCCCGACAGGTACGTTTTCCCGACAGCTCACTTTCCCGACAACTCACTTTCCCGACAGGTGCGTTTTACACAGAGTTTTCTTTCCAGACTGCTCTCTTTCCTGACAGCCTACTTTCCTGCCATCTCATTTGCCGGAAACTCAGTTTTTCATTATTTTATTTGTTTTATTTTTTATTCTTTTTAACTATGAATTCTACTAAAATTTAATATATATTAGTATCTTTAAAAACTTTGTTAATCAGTGTTCCACATAAATTTTGCTACAGTGTTATTAAATTTGAAGAAATATTTTTGCTATGATTTTAGTAACTTCGATTCTTGTTTGTTTGTGTGTCCAGTACAAATATTGCAATCGATTTTTAACTAACTTCCCGACAAGCCAGACATTTGAAACTTTCAGAATAGCTCAGAACATAGTGACAATGCATTTTTTAATACTTTTAGTTATCTGTTTTATGTTTCTGCTGCCTTCGACTGTGTTTATATGATTTAACAGAATTTTTTATACTAACTTGCCGACTAGCTAGATATCTGAAACATTTAGAATAGCTCAAAACAAGGTAATGCATTTTTAATACTTTTAGACAATTATTTCGGGTACTTGCTGCCTTCGGTAGCGTTTATATGACTCAACACAAAATTTATTTAATTAACTTTCCGACTAGCTAGACATTTGAAACTTAGAAGCTAAAATAGCTCAAAATACGATAATAATCCATTTTTTAACACTTTCCGCCAATTGTTTCGGGTCCCTGTAGCCTTCGGTAACGTTTATATGATTCAAAAATCATATAATTTCCCGACTAGCTAGACATTTAAACATTTGAAACTTTCAGAATAGCCCAGAACACGGTGACATTGCATTTTTTTAATACTTTTACTCAATTGTTTCGGGTCCCCGCTGCCTTAGGTAGAGTTTATATGATTCAACAATCATATAACTTCCCGACTAGCTAGACAGTTGAAACTTTCCGAATAGCTCAGAACACGGTGATAATGCATTTTTTAATACTTTTAGCCAAATGTTTTGGGTTCCTGCTGCATTCGGCAGCGTTTATGTAATTCAAAAGAAAATTTATTTAGCTAACTTCTCGACTAGGTAGGCATTTGATACTTTTAGAATAGCTCAGAACACGATGACAATGCATTTTTTTAATACTTGTAGCTAATTATTTCTGCTCCCTGCAGACATCGGGAGCGTTTATATGATTCAACGAAACATTTTAAAAACATGGTATATAAAAAGTTCTTTTTACCTTGTAATTATTTTAATTTCCCTTTTTCGTATTTTCATTAATACGACCTTTTACGACAGCCCCTTGAAAGATGTGTAAACGGTGCTTTAATTTCAAATGTATAAAATTTTTGCCGCCTCCTCATTCACCTCTGAAAAAATTACAGAATAGATGGGGAGGCGGCAATTTTTTTTTTTTTTTTTTTTGTAGTGTGACGAATCGATTGCGCATACTTACAAATGTGCAAAGTCACTGGCAAATCTGATAAGGACGCCGCAATCTCCATCGAGGACTTTCCAGTGGTCAGAATTTTCAAATGTTCTTCGTATCGTGGGTGAACAGATTGTTCCAGGTTATGAAACGGATGAAAGCTCGCAGTCACCTTCACACGAGGGATTGCTACGGTCCGATATTTAAAAGGTGTTTGTACGGCGATCAAACAATCTGTTGTACAGTCGGTAACAAAAGTCTCCGAACACTAGCAAAAATTCCAATGTAAAAAAAGTACACTTAATACAGTTTTTAAAAATAAATCCTTGTCGAATCCTGTTTTTAGACTGACTAAGAACAGGATTCGACAAGGATTTATTTTAGAAAACTGTATTAAGTGTACTTTTTTTATATAGGAATTTTTGCTAATGTTCGGAGACTTTTGTTACCGACTGTGGGTTCTGAAACTATTAAGGAGAGGGCGCCACTGAATCGGATTTTAATTCGGACAGTTTTTCAAGCATCGCGAACCGGCTAGTGCCCGAAAACAACTGCTTTCAAATAAAAGTGTGTTTTTAAAGTTTTTAATTCTTATTTTACGACTGAATGAATCATAAATGCAATTCATCAACCAAATCCTATTTGATGTTATTCAATTCTAGGCATATTTGAAAATGAGTATATCTTACACTGATTTGAAAATTAGGGCATCTTTCGGATTTTGATTTACGGAAATTTTTCGTTTCTTCGTCCTCCACGTTTATCTTCTCTTTTCCATGCGTTGCTATAGTAGGGAAATTATTGACTTTTGAACAATTTTTGAAGATCTGATCATGAAAAAAGGCAGTTTTTCGAGTGACGCAAGCGGAAGGACGAACGGTACGCTGCGAACTCATATATACGGCTAGTATGACATCAAAGAGATTTCTAAAAGCCGACACTTAATATCTCAGCAAATATGCGATATTTAGTTCTAATCTTTTCAAAATAGTCTTTTATCTTCAGTATTAATCTATCCTGAAATTTTTACATTTCAACGTACAGTATGTTTTGAAATATGAAATCTCAAAAGCTAAATGGGGAAAAACGATTGCGTAATGGAATAAAATCATGAAAAATATTTCTAAAACGGCACGAACGATTTTATTTTAATTAATATATGTTGTTAATGGGATCTTTTTTAATCTAGTAATGTCTTCGTTTTTTTTTTTCAGGAAAATCTTATTTTTTTTATAAAAGTTGTTTTAAATATAGAACTATATTACTCCGCCAATTGCATGCTTTTCTTCGGACAAAATGCCGTGATGCGGTTTTTACTTCTTACTTGCAAGGCTTGAATTGCTCACGTTGGTCAGCCAACTAGCGTCAATATATATATATATACATATATATATATTTGTTATTTTTTTTGAAGAAAATATTTTTAATTTTAAAGTTTCCCATTTCGTCAAAAAAGTATTTAGATAATATTTAAAATAAAAGAAGTATTTTGTAATTATAGATATTCTATTTCATCGTTATTCATAATAAAAAAAAAAAAATAAATAAAGCTTAAAAGTTTAAATCCCTCATGCACACGAATTTATTATGTGGAGTGCATCCAGATCCAAATGTTTCGGCGCTCGCCAGACGCTAGTTGTTTACACTGTATCCTTTCGCTTGTGTTTATTTTTTCAAAGCCTCGGTCAAACGCGGATATTAACCAAAATTTCTAAAATTTCCTTAACCCTTGTATGTATTTGTATAACCCCACAGATTTTTTGCAGAAAGTGTTTGGTCAAATACTTATGTCTGCAGACAGTTTTCAATTTTATCTGGCTATAGGAACAATGAATGGTTTCATATTTCAGTGATGAGCTGCAAAATTAGCGTGTAATTTGGTAAATAGCCTTTAAAGAAAGCCATAAAATTGAATTATTTTGTTTTGCGGAGAAATAATTTTGCATTATGGAAAATATTTTTTAAATATTTTTAATTAGCAGTGAAATAATTTGATATATCAATTATTAGGCCGCAAAATGACATATTTCAATGTAAATAACCTTGAAAAAATGGTTGAGTTTCATCGATTTGCAGCAAAATAAGAATATTTCTGAAATTTTGCTTCATCAAACATATGTTTGGACTGTTAGCGGCAAAATACTTCTACATTTCAGTAACAGGTTAGGAAATTATTGCATATTTTGGTAAACCTCTTTGAATAAAGCACATTTTTTTGATTGGCAGAGAATCATGAATTTTTAAATTATTGTGTTATTAAACATAAAAGTTGTCAGTTTGTGGAAAATGGTTCTGCATTTCAATAATAAGCTACAAAATTATCATGGATTTAAGAAATAGATTAGGGGGGAAAATATATATATATTGATTAGAGCGATAAAATAACTCTTACTTCTGAAATTAATTATCATGAAGCATAAAGTTTCTCAATAAGTGGCAATATGATGCCATGTTCAAAAAAGCTCAGAACACGGTGAAAATGCACTTTTTAAAATTTTTCTTCCTTATACAAAGTATAAGGTTTTTTTTTTTTTTTTTTTTTTTTTTACGAGGGTGTGGCGGTGTTTGGTCCTCGTTAATCTGTGCTGCACCGTCAAGTGCTCGATGGGGTCGTTTAGCAGTCGTCGGGCTACCAACGCGGGGAACCATCCCCCCGTGGTGGATCAAAATTGCGATGGCCCCTCTTTCTCTTCTCCATTCGGCCTCCCTGCGCATAGTAATTTCCCTCCCAATTAGGATTAGGCCTTGCCACTTCAAAAACTTCAAAATTTTCGCTATGCGCCCAAAACTATCTTCCATCCCCCAGTGGCTTCACGTAATTTTTTTATTATTATTATTATTATTATAATCTCATTGTTCCTCCCTCGTTCAGCTTGTCTTTCTCAAATCATAAGTGTTGTCCCCTTCCCCTTTCCAAATGGCCTCCTCTTTCGGCTTTAGTTATTGTGTGCATAACTAACTTTAGCGGCTCCCCCAGCGTTTTTTTTTTTTTTTTTTCCTCCCTGCCTATATTCAATTTGTTTTAATTTTGTATAATTCCGGTTGTTTCGACTCTCAGCTAGTTAGTGCACTTATTCCAAATTCCTTAACATCTGGAGCGTGCTGCAATTCCTGAGCTTTGGCGTTCTAGTTACATTGCTGCCCAGCAGCGTCCACGCGGTGATCTGGCGATTTATTCGCTCCGGCGGACGGCATCCAACCCGTTAAGCTTGGCCGAGCCCAGGCAGGCAGGGGCCGTCCAAAGGTTTCAAAGGAAGTATAGTAATACCTTCTTTTAATGTCACAGGTTTTAATGCGTGTCAAAAAGCAACCATAATGTTAATTACCTTTACTGAATTTGTACAATATTATCCAGAGTGCAGGACATAACAGGTCGCACAGCATACAATTCCCGGCAACTTAGTTAGTGGATGGGTAAGCCCATCCAGAAGCTACTTTCTCTTTTACCCATTTGTTTGGCGCAGCATATCCTACTTTGGACCTTGCGCCAAAAAAAGCTATTCAACCAACCAACCAACCCGGCAACTTAGCCTTTTTGGTACTCATCTAGTTTTGACACGCACTTCTATTCTCAATTGTGGGGGTAATACTTTCCTTGTTAAGCCTTGAACTATTTCCTGTCACTTTTCTTTTTAGTACTCATCAAGTTTTGACCCGCACCAATTTTTATTTACTTGCTTAATTCTAATTAATTAATTAATTCCTTGCTTTCCTTTACTTAACGAATTTAGCTTAAAAACTTACCAGAAAATTAAGTACACATGATCTAAAAAATTCAGTAAACAAAAAAACTGTACTCTCTTGTCGTTGAGATAGCAACTTGGACAGTAAAATAAGAACCCACTGATTCAAAAAGCTACCATCCACTCAGCTTCCTCTTACTTAGACTACAGTACTTATTTAGCCCCAATTCTTATTCTCTAACAATAATCTACCAACAATCTTCAAAAATTAAATAACTAATTTATTTAACTTGTGGATCTGTAGATCAGGAGCCTCAACGTCCTATTTGCATCAGACATTCTTCAAAAGGTCATTTTTATTTATTCCTTATTATATAATAGTATAAATTGATTCGATCGACTTGTTACCATAATCAGATACATTCCAGAGGGGGGGGGCTGCCGCACCCCTCAACCCCCCGCTATACCTCTCTTTGTATACCTATTTGTATATCATATAAAGTGTAACGGAATTGTAAATAATTGCATATTCTTTTATATAAATTCTTTCAAAGAAGTTTAGTAAATTGATGAGATGCTAATTTTGTGCATTTCTAGTCGTTTTAACGTTAAAATAGCCTAATTTTTCCTTAAAAACGCATTAAAAAGCTTCAATAAGGGAAGAAATGAATTTGGCCCCAAATTTGGCGACTGTTTCCCCTCTTGGCAATTTTTTTGGCGACCTTGGCGATAAAATCCTTATTAGGGATATACTAAATATGGAAGCTCTAATCTCATTGGCTGATGAGATACGAGAATTTTCCAGAACAGTCTGTGTTCGATAGAAAAGTTTAAAAGGAGCATTTTTTTCGACAAGGCGGTCAGTCTCAGATCTGTGTGTTTCGTCAAATGCTTGCTTTACTTTCTGCCTCTTTGGATGAGACTTGCTTTATGCGTTATTGCTAAACAGTTTGTACTGATGTTTTGCTGTTAACGGCTGTTGTTTAGGCTGTGTTTACTGGTTCAATTGAAGCTGATACTTGGTTTATAGACATGTATTTTTCTGGAACTTTTTGTGAATAAATCACTGAATTTTTGCAAATTTCACCTTTCATTCTCTGACAACTTACGAACGTCCAAGTACGCAACAATATGTATTCTTAATAAACGACGATCTTGAATTATTTCCCTGAAATTCATAAATACCAAATTTCATACAAAAAAAAAAAATTACATAGCATATCGGAAATATTTTGCGTAATCTTTAAACTAATTTCCAATTCTATATGCCCACAATTTTCAACAGGAAATCATGCTTTTAAAATTCTAATAAAATTTCATTAAATTTGATGAGGTGTAACCAAGTTAAAATAACTTTTTAAGAAATACCGACTATAGACCGTAATAGAGCGAAATTCTTTTATGTATCCCGGAAAAGTAGCCACAGTCATTATAAACGCCAATAATAAGAATAAACCTACTTAATTATAACTCGTTAATTTTTCAACTAATTTGACATCATTTGGATGATTACAGTACATACTCGGAATTATTTTGGGTGATCCCATAAATTATTTAGTCTATACATAATGTTTTTTAAGAGTAAACATGATTTTAAGCATCTTTAAAATGTATGTTAATTTTATTAAGTTCAATTCAGCATAAATGCATTAAAGTGCGCGCTTAAATAAAAATTTCTCCATAGGCTCTAATGTTACGAAGTTCTTTTGTGTGTCTCTGTAAACAAACAATAAACATTATATACATCAGTAAAAACTATTCAGCTTATTTTACGTTTAAAATTAATAATTGTTTCAAATTTAACATCGTTTGGAGGACTACGTGACATTGTCAGAACACTTTTGTAAGGTCCTGTACATTAATTAGAAAGCTTAAGAGCACATATTTTCTTCAAACAACATAAGTTTAAGCATCTTACTCACATACGCTAGTTTCATTTTCTTCATTGCAAAGTAATGATATTAAAATGCGTCTAAACGAAATTCACCCCATACGCCGTAATGTTAAGATTTTTGGCGTGTCCCCGTACACAGTTTATAAACAGTATTGCAATAAAAATTATACAGCTACTTATATGCAAAGCTGGAATGTGTGCGCCAATTTGCAAGTCAATCGAAGGATTTTTGCGGCCGCTATTGCGGTACATACAAATTCTTCCCATAGGCCGTAAGGATAAGGAACACTTTGGCGTGTCCCTGTACACGAACGACAAATGGAATACACACCTAACACTATACAACTAATTCCGTTGGGCTCATGAACAAGTGTACCAAACTGCAAGTCAAAACCGAATTTTTGGGACCGCTATCGCGGTACATACAAATTCTTCAAATAGGCCGTAATGATAAAAAATCTTTGGCGTGTCCCTGTACATGAACTACAAACGGAATGCACACCTAAAACTATACAGCTAATTTCGTGGAGATCATGAACATGTGTACCAAATTTCAAGTCAATAGCGTGATTTTTGCGGCCTCTATCGCAAGACAGACAGACAGACAGACGGAGAGACGGAACAAAAGATCTTTTTGAGTCTCAACAGAGGGCCTCAACTGACGTTTCGGCAAAAATTGGAAGTCAATAGCTTGATTTTTGCGGTGGCTATTGCGGTACATACAGATTCTTCCCATAAGTCGTAATGATAGAAAAAATTTGGCGTGTCCCTGTACACGAACTACGAATGGAATACACACCTAAATCTATACGGCTAATTCCGTTGGGCTCATGAATATGTGTACCAAATTGCAAGTCAATAGCGTGATTTATTGCGGTACATACAAATTCTTCCCATAGGCCGTAAGGATAAGAAACACTTTGGCGTGTCCCTGTACACGAACGACAAATGGAATACACACCTAACACTATACAACTTATTCCGTTGGGCTTAGGAATACGTGTACCAAATTACAAGTCAATAGCGGGATTTTTGTGGCCGCTATCGCGGTACATACAAATTCCTCCCATAGGGCGCAATGATAAAAAAAACTTTGGCGTGTCCCTGTACACGAATTACAACAGGAATATACACCCAAAACTTTACAGCTGATTCCGTGGGGCACATGAACATGTGTACCAAATTACAAGTCAATAGCGGAATTCTTGCGGCCGCTATCGCACGACAGACAGACAAGCACACAGACAGAGCCCAAAACCGTTTTCAGTCTCAACTGAGGGCCTCCACTGACGTTTCGGCAATTACTTACTTACTTTAATTTATTTAATTTATTTTTATTTATTTATTTTTTTAATTTTATTATTATTTAATTATTAATTTTATTTTTATTTATTTATCCGATTTTTTTCTACTTGAATAAAAATTAAAGTATTATTTAAAATTCATTTCGAATAATAATGAAATAGAATTACGTATTCAGCATTTTTTTTTATTATTTTTTAATCCATCCTCTTTCTTATTAAGAAAAATCTGTAAACAAGCGGAATACCGAGAAATAAGTCATTGGAGAAAGTCAGCTGTTGGGAAAGTGAGCTGTCGAGAATGTGAACTGTCGGGGAAGTGAGTTGTCAGAAAAATCAGCTGTCGGGAAAGTGAGTTGTCGGGAAAGTAAGCTGTCGGGAAAGTGAGCTGTCGGGAAAGTGAGCTGTCGGGAAAGTGAGTTGTCGGGAAAGTGAGTTGTCGGGAAAACGTACCTGTCGGGAAAGTGAGTTGTCGGGAAAACGTACCTGTCGGGAAAGTGAGTTGTCGGGAAAGTGAGTTGTCGGGAAAGTGAGCTGTCGGGAAAACGTACCTGTCGGGAAAGTGAGTTGTCGGGAAAACGTACCTGTCGGGAAACCGTACCTGTCGGGAAAGTGAGTAGTCGGGAAAACGTACCTGTCGGGAAAGTGAGTTGTCGGGAAAACGTACCTGTCGGGACAGTGAGTTGTCGGGAAACCGTACCTGTCGGGAAAGTGAGCTGTCGGGAAAACGTATGTGTCGGGAAAGTGAGTTGTCGGGAAAACGTACCTGTCGGGAAAGTGAGTTGTCGGGAAACCGTACCTGTCGGGAAAGTGAGTTGTCGGGAAACCGTACCTGTCGGGAAAATGAGTTGTCGGGAATGTGAGCTGTCGGGAAACCGTACCTGTCGGGAAAGTGGCGTCGGGAAACTGAGTTGTCGGGAAACTGAGTGTCGGGAAAACGTACCAGACCCATTCTGCCATGTTAAGAAATTCGTAAATTTCGAATAATTTGCGAAATTTTCAAAGTAGCATATTTATATTTAATGATGTATATTTCGGCATCAAAACTGATATTCAAAAGCTATTCTTACACCTTTACAACAAAATCATTTCTTTTCATGCACGTTTAAGTGAAATTTCGCCCTATTCTCCCACGTTAAGAAAATCGTAAATTTGAAATAATCGATGAAGTTTTTTTAATTAGAATGTTGCAAATGAATAGGGTTCTTGCCAGTGTCATAAACAATATTTTGAAACTCTCCAACCTCTCTGCGATTATTCGTTCGTGAGATATCGTGTACACAGACTAACATACTAACGTACTAACAAACTAACAGACACCATACCTATTTTGATATTTTTGCATTCCTCACACCTGAAAACGTGTAAAAAATTAAAAAAAAAAAAAAAAAAAAAAAAAAAAAAAGATAGAAAATTTTCATGGTTACCTAAGTTTCATATACTTATAGTATGATGGGGAACTAAAAATTACATTAAGTAATAAGTAATTCTATAAACAAAAATTTCCTTTTGCGGATTTGTTATTATCAAGAATAGATATTGCTTATTCTTAAATCATGTTTAAACTGATATTAATTTAATTTTACATTTTCTTTTAGATAGATATTTCTTTAACAAAATGAAACTAATATATTAAATAACAATCTTTTTTTTTTTTTTTTTTTTTTTTAAAAAAAGACAAAAAGAACCTATTTAAGAATTTTCTCTTTTTAAATATCAGTTTCTGTTTAGAAAGAATATAATAATAAAAGAAATATGATATATAAAAGAAAGAAAAAAATCTTCATTAATTTTTAAATAATCAGAATTAAAATATCACTATGTATTTGAATTGTTAAAATTTATCTTTCTGCTTTGTATAAAAATAATTTCAATTGCTGTAATTCCAACGTTTTTATTTTTCATTTTTAGTAGAATTAATATCATTTATCAAAAGACTTGATATTGAAACGGCACAATGTATTAATGTTCTTTTTTTTTCTTTCCCAGGAGTTCTTTTGTATTTTTTGCTCGATGTCTTATTTTAAAATTATATTAAATTAACAATTACAGCGTTTTGAATTTTATCTGTTTTTATTTATTTATTTATTTATTTAAATCAGTGAGACGATAAATGACAAAGTTTTCGTTTTTAATATTTTTGCATTAAATAAAGACTTTCGATAGATTTATATGTTTTGAGAGGTCGGGAACACGACATGACTATTTTTAGAAAATATCTGTGTGCCAGTAAGTCTGTGTTTGCATATGTATGACAAAAAATTTGAAGCAGTTCTACTTTATGACTTAATTCACGGAATTTGATATAAATTTATACATAATTGCATCTTGACAATTAACCGGTGCCTCTCAACTTGTCAAATCTCTTACATGGGGACGTCGCCAAGTTTTCTTAAATTTTTAATGTGGCAGCATAGGGCAAAATTTCATATAAAGGTACTCAATAGTAATTATTTTTAGCCAATTATTCTAAAATTGGAAGGAAAAAGTATTTATGATTAGTAACAGTCAACCAAGAAAAAGCAGTTTGAATATGCAGGTGCATTGCTGCTCTCTGGAGTTTGCGTGTGTCTAAATTTGCAATATGAGGTTTTTTTTTTTTTTTTTTTTTTTTTTTTTTAAAGTGAAAACTTCTTTAGGCCCGTTGAGCACTTTTGGGTGAACAAAAATCATGGAACTCGCGTCATCGTCAACGAACGCTTTCCGTTTAAAGTGAAAACTTCTTTAGGCGCGTTGAGCACTTTTGGGTGAACAAAAATCGTGGAACTCGCGTCATCGTCACCGAACGCTTTCCATGAGCTATATGTATACTGTGTATATATGTACATAGATATACCTCCCTGCGTTATTAGTATACATTATATATATGCAAAGAGTATATCTCTCTACATATATATCCATAAATGTAGCGCACGGCGCGGCATGCCCCATATCCATGTATACATATATGTATAAAATGTATACTCATACGAGTAGTATACTGGCTACTGGCATCTGTCTCTTTCTAGTTCTATACTCTATGTATGTATGTACTTTTTCCACAGTATATACATAGTTCACAAAGTACAAGCACGTGTTGTGACAAACACAGACTGTGCATACGGACTGTTATATTCTTCTTTTTGCTTTCAATATAAATTTAAAGTTTAAATGATTAAAGTTTAAATTGGTCATTAACACTTCTTTACAAACCAAAAATAATTAAAAAATAATAATCTAATAGCTCGACGATACAATTCACAAGTTACTTAGTTTTCACTTCTATCGGCAGTCCCCAAAGTCATTTTTTTTTTTTTTCTTTCTTTCTTTCTTTCTTCTTCTTCAGAACTTGTCAGTATCTTTAAAATGAATGCTTGAACAATATATCTTTGAAAATTTGAAACAAAATGACCGGTTTTATTTTATTTATTTATTTCTGTAGACAGAGAGGGTGGGGAAACCGAAAAAATACTTTTTCTAAGGTGTGTGTAGGGCATAAAGTTAACTTTATTTTGGCATTAATTGAGATGAAAAGCGTTTGCAATCAACGTGAAATATAATGTTTAATAAATGATAAATTTAATAAATATTTTACACTGCGTGAGTTTACATAGGAAAATATAAAACAATGCTTTATGATGTTCATAGCATACTAGTCATGTTTTAGTGCTCAAAAATGTAGTCCCACCAAATATTTACAAAGTAAAATTTAATTAAAATAAAAACCTGTTAGATAACATTTTTAATTGTTAAAAAAAATATTTCAAAAATTCGTACGTGTTGTATAACTTTCTGTTAATAAAGTTATACAACAAAACGTACGAAAGTTACGTACTTCTGTAAGAACTGTATGTTCTTTGCCTACGTTATCACACAACGGACAGACAGAAGGACTGAAAGGGATATAAATAGACGAATTGTATTCATTATCATGGGAAGTGATAAAATTGCTCAACGAAAAAGAAAACGCAGTCCTGAGATTCGAATTGCAGCCCTGAATGTATCTGAATATTTTAGCGTAGCCCTGTAATTCTGAAGATTAACCACACTATATTCTATACAAAAGCATATTAACAATAAATGTCTATTTCTTTAGGATTTTTACAGTAGAAAGTTATTTAAATGTGATTTATAAAAATGTCTGCCTAAAATGTAATGCACTGGAATTATTTTTGGTGTCACTGTACACAAACCAGTGGTATAGGACCTATTAAAGTCATTTCTATTAAGACACATTCCACAGTGAACTTGAATAACATATATCAAATTTTAAAAATTCTGAAAATATTTAAGGACGATGTGGACGGGCCGAAGGATATAGATAGAAATATGGACAGCTGGACAGACAATACACAAACTGAAATCATATTCACAGTTAAAAACATTTAGAAAGTGATAGAAATGTTTAATATAAACGGAAATGCAATTCCAGTAAATTTCCAATAATAGCCTTTAGTGTAACTGAATATTTTTGTGTGGCCCTGTAAATCTAATGCTTATCATTCTATATTCTATGAAAAGCATTCATTTGTGCATATGAATAACATTTTTTAATTTCATTAAGATTTGTGCAAAGTCAAGTTACTAAAAGTTGGTTTATAGAAATACATCTCATAGAACACAATGCTTTGGAATACTTTCGGGTGTCCCTGTATAAAAACAAGTGATGGTATTTACTCCATTTTCAGTGGGGAACATCCGATAATAAACTTGAATAACATGCTTCAATTTAATTAAAATGTGTGTAAAGTAAATATATTAAAATATGGTTTATAGAAATACCTCTCGTAGAACACAATGCTTTGGAGTACTTTCGTGTGTCCCTGTACACAAACGAATAGAATATTCACTCCGTTTTCAATAAGGAACATCCGATAGTGAACTTGAATGACATATATCAGTTTCAAGAAATTCCATGAATATATACAGGAGTCAAAGCGCGGACAGACAGATAGACAAACCGAAGTCATTAACACTTTTCAACCTTGTTGGATAGTGTTGAAAAAAAAAAAAAAAAAAAAAAACTTTTATGGTGTTAAAAAATTGATTAATTGCTTTTCAAATCTAAAAGAATCATTCAAGTTGAAAATGATTTACAGTCACTGATAGATGAATAAAGTATTGGAAAACACATTATCTAAACACTTCACTGAGAACTGAACTTTTTCAGCATAAAAAATATCACATTCAAATTAAATAAAAAGAGAGAAAATCTCATTCAGAAATCAGGTTGTTCATTTAAAGCACTTTATTTGAATAGGGTGGGTGACAACGGAAATATCTTGTTGAAATTATCTTTTATTCTGAATTGCAGTTTATTGAGTAAGATAATTCACTGTTCTTTTATAGTAACTAAAAATAATTTCTAGAAAAAGATTGTAAAAGATTTTTGTCAACAGAATAAACTAGTAAGTAGTAGCTCTCACAAAACTTTCTTCTATATTTTTTTAATACAAATTCACGCAGTACGTATTATTTATTGAAATTATTAGTTATCAAAATTATTTTCCATGATAAGCGCAGACGATTTTCATCACAAAGAAGTTTAATACTAAAATGTTAAAAAAAGACGGTATCTGAAAAAAAAAAAAAAGTTTTTTCAAGTTTTTTTTTTGTTAAAAATGAAAAAGAATCGATACAAATTACCACAGAGGTATGGTTAACCCTTTCAGGGGCGGTGGCTAGAGGGTCTATCCACCTACTTTAGAAATTTTTTTCTAGGTGTGTAGTGGCTACTTTTTCTATCCACCTTTATGAAAAGTTAATGTGTACTTCTAAAACTGAAATAGAGACGGCAGCACTACAGTAACTTTAAGCAGGATGTGCCTATGACTTTTTTAAATGGACAAGTTGCGGGGAAAAATTTTGAAGTTTCTTTTATATATTTTTATGAAAAATAATTTTTTATTCAAAAGTATTTGGTAGTGTAAATATACTGTAATGCACCTTTTAAATACAACAGATATACATATTATCTTAGATCATTAATTTTAGTTTGATTTTTAGGAGCATCTTTTAGGTGGATAGACCCTCTAGCCACCGCGCACATAGGTCATGGGAGATACCATAAGACCTGCTGGGGAAAAGAATCTCAATTTCTTTTCCTTTGGGATGAACAAAGAGGGTCTTTTGGGGTTAGTGAACTGTGATAAATATAAACAGTAAGGGATAGCAGAATGTAAATACAGATGTAAACAAGCGTGGGAGGGTTCTTACAAAAAAGCTATTCAGTATTTCTGTTTACCGTATAGAAAGAGGCTGCTTTTTCCTATTGCTCTTATATCGTGATTTTAAAAAATAAATTTTTATTTCCACAGCTTTTTAATTTAGTTAATTTCTCTAAATAATCTTAAATTAAATGCATATATCTTAATTTTTATCACAATAATGCCTAGAAAAGGCTTCTCTTTGGATGAAGCTATTGCTCTGTTTGAAGAGCTACCCTCAGATGATGATTCTGCAGTATCTGTATCAGGAACAAACAAATTTTAAAGAACATTAATATTTTTAAAGTTTTCATATTTCTGTGTATGCAATTTGTGAATTGATTATTTCATTACAATATGGAGGTAAGAAATTATGTCTTTTAGTTTATGTACTGAATCAATTTCAAAATTTATTGCACTTACAATATAATTGAATAACTATAATTTTTATTCCTTAAATAGTGAATAATTTTTTCTTATTACTAATGCATAGAGGTTTCTAAACAAATTTTAAACAGCCCATATATATGTGTATATATATATATAATAAATCATTAAAAAAGGATAAAGAAGCATTATAATTTAATTAATAATTAATTATTGTTACATTGTATTATTATAATTACATTTTCAAGGCATAGTTTCAATTTTTGTTCCTTAAATATATAAATATTTATTTCCATACGAAAATTAAGGTACATGACGTATGTGCGCAGTGGCTAGAACGTCTAGCCACCACCCACAAAAAAATCCCCACATGCTGAATTTTTTTCTTCATCAAATATGACTTGTAGGGGATGTTTACTTTATGATGTATATATATTTAAAAGGAAATTCAATCATTTTTACTTAGTGCCCCTGAAAGGGTTAAACCATTTTTTTTTTTTAAGGTATGGACTAGTCCTTTTGAAAGACACCCATATTGAAAATGTACATTATCCCCCCAAGCAGGAGGAGCGATGCCCCTATATATGCAAAAATTTTCTTAATTATTACTATTATAAATATCCTTCTCAGTTTTCCATAGAAAAAATTAAAAATGATTCTCATTATATTCAAATTTTGCTATCATATCAAAAGTAAAAAAAAAAAAAAAAAAAAAAAAAAAGTGATGACAACACTACCTGTTGTGTGGTTGATCCCAAAATATAATCAGCGCCAATTTAGGTTAAGGTTGAAGTAAATATTAATTATGATTAAATTACGTCCATTGGTTCGTAAGATACAGCGTCCATTAAAATTTTGGTAACAGTGCCAAGCAGACATTTTCTAAGAATGAACAGATCGTACTCAGGAAATCTGAAAATTCATCGGAAGCTCCTGGTCGAAATTTTTCTCAAATGCAATACTTTTTTCTTATATAAATATAAGAAAATAAAACGGAGTAGAAGAGATAAATCTGCATTTTCTTAAAAATATATATTCTATATCACAAACTGCGCAATTTCCCACCGCATAAATATTTGTATCAAAATATAATTACATACAAAACTAGAAATCCTTACAATATTATACTAAAATACATCAACTATTGTGGAAACGTGTTAAAAGGCTTTTGTTGTTTGCGTATTATGATGAATTAATTCGAATTTTCACAAGGAGTAATCTTCTGTATTTAAATATAACAAACAGTGTACTTATTTAAAAATAAGTACTATTAATTAAGAAGATACCATTTTAGCAATTAAAGTAAACGGTTATTAAATAATTTTTAATGTTATGATTGTCTAATGGCTATTATGCTCTTTGAGATAGTGTCACAAAAAGCATAAAAGATTGCCATTTAAGGATTAAAGGGAAGTAATTTTTGCTTCAAAGAAAATTTTATTTTATTTTATTTATTTTTTTATAATGGACAATTTTACCAGAATATATTCTTTTATGTACAATGGCAATATTAGTTTACCAAATTAATTTTTAACACATATCTTTATTATCCTTATTTGAAAATATTTTAATCTTCTTAAAACAATAGTTTAGTTTTATAAAATTGGTTTGTTTAAATTTAGAACTACGCATCTATTACATACTAAAGAAAAAACTAATATGTTGTAGCCATCACAAAACTTTCTTCTACATTTTCCTATAGAAATTCACGCACACTGTTAAAAATTTCTGTAAATTTAATGTAAATATTTATCCAGAGTCTCAGTAAATTTAGAGTAATTCTTAGTTAAAAGTGAATAATCGAGATTCTCAATCTTTATTCTGTATTTTTATCTAATTTTATTATTTAATTCTTTAATTAAAATTAAAAATGACTGTTTGTACTTTAGAAAAAGCATTCTAAGTCAGAAATTCTCACAATAATTAATTAAACAAATATTAGTTCTTAAAGTGAATATTTGAAATAAGTATTTTAACATCTCTGTTTATTTTTCTCTGTAATTTTACGTAACACTTAAGATAATACATTACACAGAGTTTTTTGTTGAAATTTTTAACAGTGCAGTACAAATTACTTATTGAAATAACTTATCAAAATTATTTTCCATGATGAACGCAGACGAATTATTACTGATAAAAGCATAATTCTAAACGCCCAAAGAAAATAGTTTTTATGCCCTACGAACGACATCTTAAAAAAATACTTTTTTTTTTTTTTTAAATTGATAACTTTGTTTTAAATATTCACACATCTATGATTCAACTATTCGTTTTAAAAATATTGGCAAGTTGTTTTGGAATATACTCATGATGAAAATTTACCCTCGTGGGGGAGGATGACTTCCCTTTCTTTCAAGAGGAAGCTTTTCTCCTGAAATTTTTCTTTGCTTAACTATTACTATTATAAAAAAAAATTCCGTGTAATTTCATAATAATCCGTTAAAAAGAATTTTCATTGTGCACATTTATAGTAAATTTTGTCATATACCGGGATGTTAAAAATTAAGAAAAAAAAAAAAAAAAAGAGTAGCAGCTATAACTGTTGGGCGACTTTCACCAAAATTTGATAGGCACTAATTTATGTCTTGGTGCAACTAGATATCAATTTGTATCAAATTCTATGCAGTAGTACAGGTGTCACAAAATTATTGTCATACACTGACAGACAAACAATTTCTAAAAGTGGTAAAATCCTGTCCTAGACCTCTCAAGACGTTTAAATCAAAGTCAAAAAATTTTTATGAAATCAACAGTTTTTTTTTTTTATTGAATATAGAAGTTAGTAAAAAATCAATATTTTACAAATTAGATTTTTCTGAATGACACTTCCATGTTTGACAAAGATGTAAGTATCTTTATTCATATAGACAAAAAAAAAAAAAAAAAAAAAAGAAAAGAAAAGAAAAAAGAAAAAAGAAAAGAAAAGAAACTGGTATGTTGTGGCTACCACATGACTTTCTTCTGCATTTTCTTATACAAATTCACTAACTACAAATAATTTATTAAAACTATTATTTATTAAAATTATCTAACAGGATGAATGCAAACGATTTTCATCTTAGAGAAAACTAACACTAAATATCCAAAGAAAGACAGTTTTATTGTCTATAAATAACATCTTAAAAGATGCGTTTTTATAATGGTTATCTCACATATCAAGTTTAGTACAGTTATACGCCATAGAAGTTGAGGTATAGCCTTTCCGTTATCGAGGAAATTTGCAGTATAGCAGCGACACCTGTTGGCTGATAAGCAATCAGCATAATGTCTCATAATGGTCTTCTCACATATTACGTTTTGTTTAATGACACGCAACAGAACCTGAGATATAGCCTTCCCTTAAATTGCGGAACACGCTGTGTAGCAGCGCCACCTGTTGTGCGGTTGACACTAAAAGTTGATAGACACTAATTTATGTGAAGGTGCATCTACATATAAATTTTTTTGTAATTCTGAGCAGTAGTTCCTGAGATATAACTTTTCTTGAATTGCGGAAATCTCTGTATAGCAGTGCCACCTATTGGACGATAAGCATTCAAATTAAACCAGCATAATTTCTAATAATGACCTTCTCGGGATATCCAAGTTTTGTTTGATCATACGCAGTAGAACCTGAGACATAGCCTCCCCTTAAATTGCGGAAATCATTGTACAGTAACGCCACCTGATGAGCAGTTGGCACCAAAAGTTGATATGCACTAATTTAGGTCAAAGTGCTCTACATATAAATTTATATACAATTCTGAGCAGTAGTTCCGGAGATACAGTCGCCACAAAATTTTTTGTCACACACAGAGAGACAGACAAACAAACGGACAGACAGACATTTTCTTTAACTGATCAAACCTTATTCTAGGCTTCTCAAAACGTGTAAATCCGTCGAAAACCGGCAGTCGAAAAATTTTATGAATCCAATACTTTTTTCTATTGAATATAGAACAATGTACAAAAAAGGAAGGTGGAGAAATATTATTTATTTTATTATCTATTTTACAGTTTATTATACTTGTAATAAATGAAGCTTTATTTAAATGTATCATTTGCAAATTATATATATACATCTTTAGCGTTAATACAATGTAATTGATCTCTATACTTCAAAACAATGAATTAAAGTGTCAATTAAGCATGGAAGGATGAGATTAATATTGCACTATCTTTCATTTTAAAATTAATTGAACTTACTCAATAGAATTTTCATTATATTTAAATATGATAGATACGGTTCGCTGTTACAGTTGATGTTCATAATAGATACATGGTCCATGTACAAGTTTTGGGCATAATATTTTTTCTTTAATACTTTAAAAGGCTAGATTCTCTGTCATTAACTATAATGGAAAAGGATGAGAAGTTGATAAATTGTCTCCTTTTAACTGATGCACCATCTGGAGATGGGAGGTTCAGAGCTGTCGCTTCTAGTTCCTAGGTATCGGATTCGAATCCCAGTTCAGGCATGGATGTTCGTAGCGATTTAGAATCCACTTTAATCCATAGATTCCGATCTAATGAGCCTTAATGTGCAAGAATTGACCTTAGAGTGACAACCCAAACCCAATCCTATTCGAAAACACCCACTGAAAAAAAAAAAAAAAAAAAAAAAAAATCCAATTTAATTATTTAAAATATTTATATACTGTAACACGATTTTCTTGGATAGATTTATTAGTAATACTTTAAACATAATAAATTTTAAAATAAATAAATAAATAATTAAAAACTAATATGTCGTAGCCATTACAAAATTTTCTTTTATTTCCTTTACAAATGCACGCAGTAAAAATTATTCATTATTTATTTTTCCATTGTGAATGCGGAAACTATTTTCATCTCAGAGAGGTAGTATTACATGAAATTTTCAACTGGAGTAAATTTTTGCAGTGCAGATGACATCCTTACCGTTCTCGTGGGAAATTTGCAACATAGCAGCTAGGCATATCGGCCGAAATGATATTGTATCAACATAATGTCTCACGGCCTTTTCACATATCCAGTTTTGTTCGATTATACGCAATTGAATCTGAGATATAGCCTTCCGTTAATTTGTGGAAATCACTGAAAAGCAGCGCCACATATTGAGAGTTTGGCACCAAAAGTTGGTAGACACTAATTTATGTCAAAATGAATCTATATTTAAATTTATGTGTAATTCTCTGTCTTAGTTCCTGAATTTAGCCTTTCCTTAAATTGCGGAAATCGCTGTATAGCAGCGCCACCTGTTGAGCCATTGGAACCAAATGTTGATAAATACTAATATATGTCTAGATACAGCTATGTACAAATTTATATGCAATTCTGATATGTTCCTGAGATATAGTCTTCGCCGACATTGCAGAAATCGCTGAATAACAGCGCCACCTGTCAAGTGATCGGCACCAAAAGTTGGTAGGCATTAATGTATATCACGGAGAAAGTACATATAAATTTATATGTAATTCTGAGCAATAGTTTCTGAGATACAGTTGGAACAAACTTTTTGTCACACCCACAGAAAATAGACAGATAGACGAACAGACATTTTCTAAAAACGGTTAAATCGTGTTCTGGACGTCTCAAAACGTGTAAATCCATCGAAAACCGAAATTCGAAAAATTTTACGATTTCACTACTTTGTTCTATTGATTATAGAAAAAGAAAAAAAAAACATTTTGCCAATTTAATGTTTGATTAGTAAATGCTTTTAATTCCTATCAGTTACCGTCCAAATATTCTTTGATGCGTTAAACATTCAATTAACTAACTCTGACGCAGTATCATCCGCAATAAGTGCATCGTTTGTAAAAATAAGCATACTAAAATCTTTAAAAGAATGTTTAATTGCAATTCCGATAAAATTTTAGATTAAAATAAAAATAATTTACATTCATTTTGATGATAGAAAAGAGGTACAAGCAGCATTGAAAAATGCCTTACTAAAACATTTTATCTAAAATTGGACTGTCTACACTTAAAGATGTTTCGTTTAGATTAAACGAAAAATTAAAAAAAAAAATCTTCCTCAGATACCGAGTAGTATCTTGTTTGAGTAGGGTCACAATAGGAGATTTTTATTCCAATTATCTTTTGTTCTCTGTTTCATTTGAATGAACAAATGTCACTATAGGGAAATAAAGCAATGGTAATGCACTTGCAAGTTTTAATGGCTAAATAGAAATGATTAATATAGAAGAATAGAAAGTGTACAGTGCTTTCAGGAAAAATGAAGTATAATTTCTGGGAAAAATCTAACCTTCAATTTACATTATCGAATTCTTCAGATTATATTCTATTGTTTTAAAATAAATAAATTAGAGTGTCAGTTTAAAAACTAATTGAGAAAATGTTGCAATATCTTTTGAATTATCATTTGTAGTTTAAATAGGTTACAGCTTTCTTGAGAAGAATTTTCGTTATACTTAAATATAACAAATATGGCAATTATTATAAACTAGAGCATCTGAAATTATGCAAAAATAAAAATTTACTTTCTGGGAAAAATCTAATCAATATTTTAAAAACATTTGCTATTCGTAACATGTGTCGCGGTTTAAAGTAATATAATGGAATTTGCCATGCGTAATCAATTATTCGATTCTTCAATGGCGCATTTTGTAATTTTAAATTATTTAACAATTGTATATTCCTTTCACAGTATAATTTAATATGGCATATATTGCTGTAAAATGCGAAAAAAAAAAAAAAAAAAAAAAAAAAACTAACGTTGAATTATAAATAATGAATAATTTGGAAGATAGCTAACCAAATGTAAAATTTGCTTTATAAACCACCCCTCTTCCAACGAATGGAGTGAATATTATGAAATATAAATAAGAAATATACCAATTAAACAATTCAAATTCGACTTTCTATGTCAACCTTTTTATGCCGATGGTTCGTTTAACCGAATTAAGAAAATTTTGTACTATGAACTCATAATCACTGTTTATAGCCCATTTTTAACTTTTTGTTAAAATCACTTAAAAATTCTCTATTTAATAAATAAATAAATAAGGAAATAAAGTTCTTAAAAAGCCTTTAATGTAGAAACCACGTGTTTATAATCTCAAATAGGTTGAAAGGCCGACAGCTATAATTTTATTACAACCATATAACATTATAAAAGGATAGAGCAAATTATGCCTGAAGAAAAAGAAATACATGTTAATTAATAATAATAATAATTATTATTATTAAAACTGTTAAACTGACTAGTACCACCTCAATTAAATGAGATTTTTTAATAATAACAATTCAAAAAAAGAAAAAGAAACTCATTGAGATTGTTCCATTTGTTTGGAAAGGCAATGGCGAAACTGACATGTACAGAGACACACACACACATACATACAAGCAGACCAAGAGTTCAAACTTATCAAACTAAAAATATTAAAAACTTATAATGTCTGTTTACATACTTCTTATTGGATAGATGCATGAATTAAAAAAAAAAAAAAAAAAGCGTTGTAGAAAGATAGAACTATATTGGATTAAAGAAACTTCTCAAAACAGACTATAACTATAAATAACTTTTGGTTATACAGGGCTCGAAATCAACAGTGGTCCATTGGTCCAGGACCACAAAAATATTCAAACTGTCCGTAAATCTGTCACAGAATAGTATGTTATAACAGTAGAAAGTGCATTTTTTTATAACTATCAATATCACCTATTCCTTGTACTTGTAAGTTTTGTTTAATTTCCCTTTCATGACCTTTTTTACTTTTAATTCTTAATTGTAAATATATGACATTAAGTTCGTTTATTAAAGCATATATATATATATATATATATATATATATATATTATTTATGTAAGATGTCCTTTGTATTTTTTTATTAACTTATAAAAAAATATCATATTTGACTTGTATATTTATAAACAAAGTAAGTTTTAAAAAACAAACAGTTTACAAATTTCACTGCTCTGCATGAAAATCGGCCCGAACATCATTATGTAAAATGACCTCCCGAATCCGAATATGACGCTCATTTTGCCCTATCACCCACCCTTTTTTTAGGTATGTCGCTCTATTTTTATCTCTTTTTGGTAATTTAATAGCTATAAATTTGATATGTATGGGGGGAAAAGGATTTTTTTAACTGTTAAATATCTTCTGAGGGACTGCAGAAGTAAAACAAATTCTAAAATATGAACATTTGCACCAAGAAAAAAATTCAGGGTGTGATTTGCCACTGAAATTATGAATTACATTTATTATATTTAATTAATTAATTAATTAATATTTATTATACATTATATTTTTTCTCTTTTTAAGTGTTAAAATAATACTTTTCCATTCTCCAAATGAAATTCGTGGCCAAAAAATTACCGAACAGTGATAAAAATTGTGGGAGGGGGTGGCGTCCCGAGAAAACGGTGGATAATACGGTAAAATGGGTGTCATATTTGGATTCTGGTCGTCATTTTACGTAAGAATTAGCAAGAATGGTGTCAGGGCTCGATTTTTTCTTCTTTTTTTTCTTTGCAGCGTAGTGTTTTTAAATATTTTTAAAAATATAATAGAATTGAAGAACGGACAAGTCAAAGTATGTACGGACAAGTGAAATATGAAAACTGCGGACTAGTAACTTTATGTCCTTTATTTCTACCCCTGTATATATATATTATATTGAATTAATAAAACCAAAAACATATGGATAAGAGCTTGTTTTTTAAATAGTCTGTTATTTAATCAGAAATGAACAACAACAACAACAAAAAAAAAAAAAAAAAAAAAAGAAAACTAGTTTTTTAAAACAATCACATTTATTCTTATTATTTTTTTTTTTTTTTTCTTTTCTTTTAATGCAACCTAATTTAGTTTAGCAGAAAATTATTTGCGTTTATTGCATTAGATGTTTATTTTTCTGATAAATTTATCAACCCAAGTAAATTCCATTTGCTTAGCAAGGTTTTCAATTAAAAAATTTGATAAAATCTTTTTTGGCTCAGACAAAGAAATCAGTAGAAAATTTTTAAATTTATTTATTTTGCAGTTTATCCTGTTTTACCAAATAACGCTTCATTTAACTCTATTAATAACTTGTAAATTATTCGTACACATTTTCAACATTAATACAATGTAATTAATATCCATTTCAATTGCAGTTTGAATTTTATTAAAGTTGAGCATTAAAACAATGTAATTAGTATCTATCTAAATTAGAGTTGTAATGTTATTGAAATTGACTTCAATTAATCCTTATTTTACTTGTTTTTTCCCATTCTATTTAGATAACTTAATTTAAACATTTGGAGGAGAAAAAAACAGTTTTTTAAAATTACGAAACTCATTTAACGGCGTAAAATGGATTACTTTATAAGAACGTCGAAAATTTTGTGAAACAATTTAACATACCAGTGATTTATTTTAAATTTTTGATATAACACTTAATTGAATTAGAGTTAATACATCGTTTTCATGCAACTGGCTTCTATTTAGTAAGATAAATTTATTTAATTTTTGTCCCGAGAATTTTTTCAAGTGGTTTTCTGAGCATAATATTATTACAACAAATTATATTGCTCATATTGTAATTGCATTTAAATTCTTAAATCTCTCAACATATAGCGCTAGGGGAAAAAAAAAAGTCAAAATAACATAAAGATTTCAATATAAATTTGGTTTGAAAAGTACGAGAATAAAAATATATTTGCAAAATTTTACTTAGATGTGGTAATCTGTATGTTCACAATGAACGTTTATAATATAAGGAAATGTTAATAAGTATATTTTCTTTCCAACTTTAGAATAAGCGGATTATTGAAAATGAAATAAAAGAATAAAAATATATTCATTTGAGCAAATTAAATAAAATTTTTGTCTGTTTCTATGTTACAGAATCTGAGAGACAGCTGTAAAGTATATATAAAAAAAAAAAAAAAAAAAAAAAAAGTAGAAAAGCAGCTTTGCTTAGGTACTAAAAGGAAAAATTTAATCAACACACACACACGCTTCATGTAATATATACACTATATATCAAGTTTAGTATTATTTAAGTTCATTGAAATTCAGAAAAAGCTATCATTAATATTGTAAAAAAAAAAAAAAAAAAAAAAAAAAACATCTTAAGATTTATATTTTAATTGGCATTGTTTCACGAAAAATGTTTTCTTAAATTTCAAGTTTGTGTGATTACATATTTAGAAGGAAAAAAAGAAACAAAAACAAAGGTATTACACTTTTTTTAATGAAATTTTTATTTTTCCGACTGAGTAAAAATAATGCCTGGACCGGGAGTCGAACCCCAGATCTTTGACTTACAAGGTCAAGGCTCTACTAATTGAGCTATCCAGGCCGACAACCGGTCGGCATTACTCACTCAGAAAACCTTTAGGCAGAAACATCTGGTCTATCATGTAGATAGCTCGACAGAAATAAGCCGCAAGTAATGGAAAACACCATTAGAGCCTTAACCTTGTAAGTCAAAAATTCGGGGGTTCGACTCCTGGTCCAGGCGTTATTTTCACTCAGTCGGAAAAATAAAAATTTCATTAAAATATGATTTTCTTCCAATCAGTTGATTGTGTGATTTTAATAAGGTATTACAGTGCTTTTAAAACACACCCAGACATTTTCAACAGTCCAATCACGACAAGATATTCCAAAATATATAAATATATCGAAACCGATACTTTATCGAAAACAAAAAATTCAAAATATACGGCTCAATGGAAAGCGCTGCGTAGCTGTAGTGCTATGTTAAACCCACTCAACCTCAACCTTAACCTCAAGAGAAATCTAGGATTAAAAAGGAGGATTAAAAAGGAGGATTAAAACGGTGGTGCAAAAAGAAGGAGTCTAGTATACTATTGAATATTTGGTATCGAGTTACATTAAATTTAAGTTATAGAGAAAGAGTTCTATAATTCCGTATTGTAGTAAGTAATCGATTGCAACTAATGTAATGTTAATGTAATGCTTTGTTTGCAACTAATGTAATAAATATGTAATGCGTTACTAATGAAATGCTAATGTAATTTTTTAACTTTAATTAATGTAAATGCTAATGTAATGTTTTAATTGTAACCAACGTAATATTAAAATTTGATTCACACTAACACCAAATTTAACAACGTATTAACATAGCTTCAGTATGCTATTATATATACTATGAGTTGACTGCTTAGATAAAAAAAAAGGAAAAAGAAAAAGAAAATACTTCTTAATAACGCGATACATTATGATACACTTACATGGTCATTTTTTAAAGGAAATGTTACAATCCGCTGAATTACCTTTCAAATGATTACATTTCAGAGTTCAAATTTATTATCTAAATTTATTACTGCAAGAGTTAAAATAAATTACACAGATCGATGATGAAAGTTTTTTTCTTTAATGTGATGTGTTTTTCTGGTGTATTTTTGAATGCTAATTAAAGAAGAACTGTTCAAAAATTTCCAACACGTACAATTTTAACAAAAAATGGAATTGTTTGAGCTTAAATCTCCACTTTATCAACTTCCATCTAAGTTATTTACCGTAAAATCTGGGTGATGTGTGTGAAAAACAAAGAAAACTATTTCATCAGGACATCAAAGAAATATTGTGGAGGTATCAGGAAAGCTGGATGTTAACAGATTATTGTTTGATGCTGAATAGAAAATCCCCTCCCCCTACTCCCTAACAAGGCCTTCAAGTTGTTCACAAAGTAAAAGCTCTATAGAGAACTTCGATGTAAAGAAACACATTTAAGAGATAATCTATGTATAATCTATTTTAATGTATTTTATTCATATATTGTTTCGAATTTGTTATAGCCTCTTGGCGAAATCTTCCGATGTTCATTCTTATTTCGCGAAAATTCCTTATGTGATACGAAGAAAAGACAATTATTTTTTACACCCAACGCCGTGAAATTAAAAAAAAAAGTAAAAAAAAAAAAAAAAAAAAAATAAAATCGAAAAGTACAATTACGTATATTTGTTTTATTTCAAGTTTGCATTATCTTTTCAAATGCTTCCCTTGAAATCACATTGAAGTATCCATTTAAGAACGCCTTAAAAAGACCCTTATGTGACCTAAATGCTCTATGTCTTTAATCGTTATTAATCCTTATATCACAGTGCCCCCACTTAACGTGATTTCCTATATACTCTTTTACCGATATCGAATAATAGGTGGCATTGGTGTTAAGACTGATTGATTACGCAACAATTCTAGGCCTAAATGGAGTGCTTTCCGTGGGTATGTTCTACGTAAGTGATTCTAGTTTATATTCTCGCAAGTTTTAGAGAGAAAAACATGGAAAATCTGAATAGCTGGACAAAGGAGTGCGACCTGGATTTGAACCCGGTAGCTCCCATTTACCATCTTAAAGAGTAGAATCTTTCGGCCGGAATTGAAAGATAGGAAATGCCATTTGATTTTCCAATACACGAATTGAAAAATCTCCATATTTCATGATTTTTGAAAATTGTATAAAAAATCACCACAGAACTGGCGTTTAAAAGTAATATATGTACAAAACTTTGAATAAATACCATAAAATTCTAGAAATCGCTACAGCTGTTTTTAGTCGAAAGAAGACTCGACTCTTCGTCAAGTTAACAAAGTAGGCACGAGCAAACAAAGCGGCAGCCCTCGTGTCGCTTTTCTGCCATTGCCGTTTTTTTTTTTTTTCTTTTGCAGCCCTCGTACCTACTTTGTTCGTTTCACAAAAGTTCACATCTTCTTTCAACCAGAAACAATTGCTGCGAGTTCTTACATTTAATGGTATTTATTCAAAGTTTTGTACTTATTTTTAAAATTGTGTTCATAATTTTCGTAGATTAAAGATTTTATTCAAGAATTTATACAAAGTAAATGTTTGCTCACACAATGGCTTTTCCATAACAATTATTGTCAGACACAGCAAAACCATTTTTTCAATCAATTATTTCCAATAATGTTTAAAAGATATGTGCTGTAATTTCGGATAGAGTATTTCAAATAATGCTTTTGTCTGAATATTTTGTTTCCACATTAATAATAATAATGATAATAATAATAATAAAACGTTTCTAAAGTTAATCCCTGTTAATTGAACTTAAAAAAAAAAAAAAAAAAAAAAAAAAAAAATGCAATATATATTTATACCTTGCATTTGCGTATTCAAAATCATATCTGACTCCAAATCATATATGTATTCATATCTGACTTTAACAGGAGAGAACAATCTTAAAAATAAAGTCTGCTTATTTAAATAGCTTTTGTCAAGTTTCATAAACTCGTTTTCGCATTCATCTGCTTTCATCTATCATCTATATTTTTTATATTTTGTTATACTTTCTTCTCGTGTTTCTAACTGTTATTTTACTTTCAAGTATTGGTAACTTTGTTATTAATACGTTTTCTTTACATTCATTTATTGTGTTTTATTATTTCTTTTAACTTTTTCGTTTCGTTTTTTTTTTTTTTTTTTTTTTTTTTTTTTCTTATCTTTAAGTTTACTTATTTGCTTATATAAATTTCAAAAAGTACTTTGTAGAATTTTCTTCAAAAAGCAAAAATTCGGTGTAATGAGGTAAATTGTAGTATAATACTTCTAAAAAATATAACATTAAAATACGAAAAAATATTAATCGAGAATTTTTTTTTAAGCAATTGAAACAAGCTGTTTTTTACATTTATTTTTAAATTTCATATATGTAAATACAAGAAAATGTTTACTAATTAAAGAAAAGGAAAATTCTTCTTTGGATATGTGAATACAGTAAATTGCAAGTCAAACAATATTTTATTTGATTTTTGGATAATTTAATTTCAATATTGATTAGGAAATTACAAATAATTGTAAAGAAAGAATAAAACAAAGCATTACAATTTCGTCTTTAATTTTTTTTTTTTTTTTTTTTTTTTTTTTTTATGCTTTCATATGCAAATTTTCTTTTGTTTGTATTTCTTAGATTTAAAGAAAAGAAAATATATTTTTTTAAAACAAATATAATCTTTTTATAAATCGAAAATATTTAAAAGTCTAAAAGCTAAATCGTCAAAAAAGCTGCGTCGATTTATACTAAAACGTGCGTTAGTTTTAGTCTATTTCAATAAGTTGAGATTAAAATGAAATGTTTAAATAATGAAATGTTAAAATGAAATGTTTTAATATCGTTTTGAAAATCAATTAAATAATTTCTTTTTTCTATTCCTTTAATGATTAATTAAAAATTTTCTCAAAGCAGCTTAATGAGAGAAAAACAAGTCATTTTGTTTTTAATCTTAAAAAGATAACAAGAATTTTTTTTTTTTTTTTTTTTTTTTTTTTTTTTTTCAGATTATGTTTATGAATTTATAAACAGATTTTTTGTTAATTAAAACTTCCGATTGATTCTTATTTGTAACTAAAATTAGACAAACCATAGTTTATAATCTGTAACGGAAAGATTTTAATTAGATAAGATCGTCCTAACTTAATGATTATGGTTTTTATGAACGTCAAAAACGAAATAATGAACATAAAAACTCTTTTCAGTTATTGTTATTTTTTTTTTAACTGTATTAATTTATTTTTAAATAAAAAAAAAGTTTAAAAAGAAAAAAAAATAACAATTAATTATTTTGTTATTAATAAGACATGTTTAAAATATCTATTTTTTTCTTCTCTCAGAGAAGAGCTGAATTGTAATACGATTTAAAAATATCAACACGCGCATTTTTATTTTATTTATTTATTTTTTTTTTTAAGACAGATATATTAGATTTTATCATTAATATTACTGTTAATTAACAATAAAAAATAGACTTTCTTTTTAAAAGGTTACAATTTAAATATTGCTTGAATTGAAATCTCTTTTTGAAAATTCCATTTTCATTTTCTCTTCACAGTTAAACTAGTATGTTGTGGTTAAAACAACTAAAAACTACAATGTCAGGAACACCAGAGAGAAAAAGTTTGGAATCAGACAGCTGTTTCGGTAGCATTTAGAGTGCCGTCTTCAGTGCATAAAGAAATGAGAGAGAAGTACTCTTATATATAGAAAAGGGACCGAATTCTGTTCAACCAATAGAATTACGCCTAAGGAAGGGGGATTAGTCAACAGGAATTTTAGAAACGCTAGTTGTGAAAAATGTAGAAAAATTAAGAAAATGTGGACTGAATGTAAGATTTCCAACAATCAGGCAAACAGGGTACAGCGAAATCACACTTAATAATATCTTTTAGATTTTTATAGATATAAAAATCTTTTAATTTAATTTAGAAATTTATTCATCAACCATGAAAGTTCATTTCAGAAAATTTTGGAGTGCAAGGCTGATTTTTTAAACTAACTATGTGAAAAATACCAGAGCCGGGAATCGAACCCAGGCCTTCCGCTTTACGTGTGGATGCTCAAACCATTGAGCTACCCTGGCTAATTACCAGCTAGGCATTTCTCACATAACATTCGTTGGCAAAGTCACCGAGTCTGTAAACACAGCTATATCAAGTGATATTAATATGGTGACACCAAGTGACATTAATTTCGTGGTCTATTGGAGTTGTGCCATGAATATTAATGTCACTTGATATAGTTGTGTTTACAGATTCGGTGGCTTTGCCAACGAATGTTATGTGAGAAATGCCTAGCTGGTTTTCCGGCTCTGGTATTTTTCACATAGTTGGTAAAAAAATCAGCCTTCCACTCCAAAATTTTCTGAAATGATATAAAAAAGCTTTAAAGAAATTGAGTTCATGAGTGGATTTATGCCTGCAAATTGTTTTAGCTGAATCAAATTTAAAATTATGGTTTTCCTCACAGCAATGCTTAGAAATAGCCGATTTATTGGTTTCTTGTTTACGGACGTAAGTAATTTCTTTTAGACGGCGTTTAGTTTGGCCAGCATAATTATTTTAATAATTGTATGTTATGGCTACGACAAGACATATTTCTATATTTTGCTATACAAATTCAAGGAAAACAGATTATTAATTAAAATTATTATTTGTTAAAATTATTTTCTGATAAATGCAGACGATTTACACCACATAGAAGTATAACAACAAATGTCGAAAGAAAATCAATTTTATGAAATTCAGAAAATATCTCAAAAAATGCGTTTATTTTATTTTATTTTTATTTTTCCCAAAATCCTTTTTTTTTTCCTCTCTCTCTCTCTCTCTATTTATAACTTTCTTTTCTTTTCTTTTTCTTTTTCTTTCTTTTCTTTTCTTTTTTTTTTTTTTTGTAAACAACGAAAAAAAAAATAAATAAATAAATAAAATCGATAACTTTGTTCAAAATTATCACAGATCTGTGGACCAATCATTCGTTTTAAAGATTTAACGAGTTCTTTTGAAGGATGTTCACTCTGAAAAGGCGAAAGGGAAAGACATATTCCTACATGTACGCAATGTTTTTCCTAGTTCACTCCTGCTATTATCTGTATTTCATATTAATTTTACAATCACACGTTAAAATTAACTGTCTTTATGTACATTTATACGAAATTTTGTCGTTTATTGCCATGTTAGCAATTTAGAAAAAAATTCGACGACAAAGATTCCTGATGGTCCCCAAATGTAAACAGCACCAGTTCAGTTCAAGGTGCAACTAAATACCAGGTTTGGTTAAATTTCGTTCGTTCGTTCATGGGATACAGCGTCCAAAAAATGTATGATATACACACAGAGACACACAGATAAACATTTCGTGATAATCAAATCTTGTTCGGAACATCTCAAAACGTGTAAATCCATCGAAACCTGGACTTCGAAAAATTTCACGAATTCCATACTTTCTTCTTATATATATATATACAGTCGGTAACAAAAGTGTCCGAACACTAGCAAAAATTCCTATGTAAAAAAAGTACACTTCATACGGTTTTGTCAAATGAATCCTTATCGAATCATGTTCTTACACTGACTAAGAACAGGATTCAACTAGGCTTTATTTAATAAAACCGTATGAAGTGTACGTTTTTTACATAGGAATTTTTGCTAGTGTTCGGACACTTTTGTTACCGACTGTATATATATATATATATATATATATAAAAGAAAGTAGAAAGTAGTTCTTTTAATAACAGATATGTACTTTAATTGTCTTTTATAGTTAAAAAGTTCTTTCATAAACAAACATATGTCTTAATTGTCTTCTATAATTAAGATGCGGTTCTTTTTAAAATACGTATGTATTGTATTTCTTAATTATAAAATAAAAGTAATACAACTAAACTTTCAGTTCATGTTACATAATTTTTAACTAAAATTATATGCATTTTCAAAACGCTCTCTATTACTATAGCAACAAAACAAATACCAATTTATTATGGCTTTTATTTTATTTATTTATATTTTTTACTTCGTAAACCATTGTACATATCATAATATCCTCAGTTGTGGATTGTTTGAACAAATTTGTATTAAATAATTTTACCACTAAATAAACAAATAGTAAATAGTAAATACTTAACAAATAAATTGTACAAATCCTGAAGAATTTTACGAAACTTGATTAAAATAAAAAAAACAAGGTTTGGCTTTTACGGAGAAATGTTTTTTTGACTTATGTATTGTATTTTAAAGTAAAATTTCATTCAAACAAATAAATCTAAACAATTATTTATTCCTACTTTCTACAATAATACATATTCTCTATTGCAATCAAGATAAAATATGTAAAAAGAAAAAGGTTTAATACTAATAATGTTTTATTTCCTGGAAGGCATGTTTTTATATGAAGCATGTCTTACGAAAATGACTTTATTTTATTTATTTATTTTTTAAATAAATAAATAAATAAATAATAATAATAATAATTCTCTTTACATGCCGTCAATTTGTTCTTCATTAAATAAACTATAAGTAAACATTAAATACCTATCATTATATTTACATAAATGATATTACGTGTATAAACTTTACATTATATATACTACATAAGATGCAAGATTATATATAACAATTACATGACGATATATTAATATGCAACATTATATAAATAAATAATATAAACAATGCATGTGTCACGTTGTAAATTATGAACTTTCCGCCATGTTTAAAAAAAAAAAAAAAAAAAAAAAAGGTGAACCAGAAATAAAAGAGAGAGACACAGAAGCACAATAAAATAAAGAAAAACGTGCTGTAATAGTTTTTGTGGTTATTTGATATTAAAACTCAATCAACGTATATTTTAGTTCAAGAATTGTCTATAGTTTAAGTATTGTGTAAAATATTTTATTAAATTTATTTTTCTAGAAATAAAAATAATATCTAATTTCCCACTAAAAAATATGATAGTCCAAATTTGTGCCATCTTTCTAAAATTAAATATTTCTGAAAAATGCAACACAACTTTTTAAGATGAAAAAACTTACTAATTGTTAAATTTTTGAATAACATTTTTGTATCACTTCCTGAGAACGTTTTTTTGTATATTTAAAAAAAAAAAAAAAAAAAATTAGTTTTAAAATGTTGTTATTTATTGTGCCATTAAGAAGATAATTTTACAAAATGGATTTTTTTTATAATTGATGAAAACTTATAAAATACATAATTAAATAATTATATTTATAAATTTAACAAGCAATAAGTACATTTTAAGCTGAAAATAAAACAAATTACAAAATAAGAACATTTTGTATTAAAGAATAATACAGCCATTGAAAAATTGGGCAGTATGTTAGGCAAATGAAATTAGTCAGGCAATTGTGTATCTCTTGCATGTTTAATCGTACTTTATAACAAGTTAATTATTTTATTTGTTATGTGAATTCCAGAAAAATGAATTGTTTAATAATTTTTTATCTTTTTTTTTTTTTTTTTTTTTTTTTTTTTTTAGATTTTTAATAATGACTTTATAATTTTTTTTTTAAATCTATTTAAAATACTTTGAAAGGGGCATTGTAAATAGTACAACTGAAAAGAAGTTAAATTAGAAAATATTGTTACTTAATTGTGATACATAGAATGTATTTTCAAGAGATATTTCAGCATTCTTGTGTCAAGTTAAACCTATTTTGAATAATTAAAGCGATTTTTACTATAATAGTTTACATGCTCGAGAGAGAGTTTTAAATATATATATATATATATATATATATATATATATATACTAGCTGACCCGACAAACGTTGTTTTGTCATATAAATTATTTCTAGAGAATATTTTGCTAGAAAAAAATAACTAACTTATTGTAAGTGTGTAAGGATGTGGTATATAAGTGGGAGATGTATGGAGCGCTGTGAACGGTGAAAGAATATAAAAATAACAAAACACCAATCATTTATTTTTTTAATTTATTAAAATTGATTCTTTAAAATTATATACATATAGCTACTTATAACAATATTACTAAAAAATAATATCAATCCCTTAATGCAACAGAGTGTACAATATTTTTTGTTATCCCATCTTTCGCCAATACAAACAAACTGGAATGTTTGCCCACTCGAGAGCCTCGTATAATTGTCCGTGTGAAAAACATGATGTGCTCAAATCTAAGCCACAGACAGACATCGTTTGGTCCTGAGACTTATTGGTAGTCATTGCAAATGCCAATCTAATTGGGAATTGAGGGCGTTTAAATTGAATTGGCACATCTGTGGGTATAATAGGGATTCGCAGTAGTAATATATTTTCACCTCGGAATTTGCCATTTAAAATGATGGCTTCGATAACATTTTTCATTAATTTTTTTATGACTAATCGCGTGCCGTTGCACAACCGTGGTGGGTTCAAATTACGAAGCGAAATAACCGGAGATCCAACCTTCAGTTGTAAAATATGCGGTGGCATGCCTGGTAAATCCTATGAGTTTAAAAACTTTGTTGGATAATTTACAGCTTCGGTGGCATCGCAAACTGTATCATTAGATTTGTATGACACCAAGTCTCCTGGTAACAAATGTTGTATCTTGAGATTCAATTCGTTGACGTCCACATTTTTTGCTGCTAAAATTGCTCTTTCTGCCAGCCACTCATGATTTGTGTATCGTCTGTGTACATCGGGAAATATCTGGTCAATAAGAGCATCTTGAGAATCAATGACTGTGCAGAAATCGGTCGGTAATTTTATGTATCCAGTTTCATCTGTAGTAACTTTTCCATCGCCGATATCTAACAATTGTTTTGAGAATGTTTCAGCGGATGGATCTTGAAGCTTTTGAACGCACAAATTTACTTTCAGTTGTACTTTTTCAACATTAAGAAACAATGACGATGATTTTAAGCATGCGTTGATCTCATCAGCGTATGTTGAACGCGGAATAACGGGAAGTGTTTGTCTGAAATCACCTGAAAAGAGTAACATAGTGCCGCCAAATAGTTTGTCGTTGTTTTTTATATCTTTCAATGTCCTGTTCGACGCCTCAATCGAATGTTTGTGTGTACATTCATCCCAGATAAGAATTTTACACTATTTCAGCACTGTGGCCATGGACGATTGTTTTTTTTTTTTTTTTATGTTGCACACTGCGTCTGGGTTATTTTGAATATTTAGTGGCAGTTTAAATAATGAATGAGCTGTTCTGCCTCCATCCAATAAAGTTGCCGCAATGCCAGATGATGCAACAGCCAATGCGATGCCATTATTTGATCGTATTTCTGCAAGAATTAGCGAAATAAGGAATGTTTTGCCAGTTCCACCTGGTGCACCCCCCCAAAAAAAAGAATCCACCTTGCCCTGCCAAAACTGCGAGCATGATGCAGTCGTAAACGGTTCTTTGTTCTTCATTCATTAGTGGGACATTGCGAGCAACAATCGCTGCCATTTCTACAGTATTGTATTGTAGTTCACGATTCAATTCAGTGCTTATTAAATCAGATGCATTTCCATTTGTTGAATGCATACCGAAATGACTGAGTGGTAAGTTCGCAATGATAATGCAAAGATCTTCAGTAGCAATCAATGCTTCATTGTACATAGCGTCACTGAATACTATCGTTAGATCGTTGCACCGTGAACGATGTTGATGCAATATATCATCAGTCATTGAATCTTTGTGATCCCATAATGTCTCTGCTCGGGCCGGGAAACATGTAGTCAACACTATAGCGAATAGTAGACGAATTTGTTTTGCTGTACAGTTCAGTCCTACTTCAGCAAGCATACACTCCCACTGGTTGTCGTCTTCCAGCAAGCCGAGTGCAAGGCATGCATCTTTATACGTTGGATACTGTTGTCCATTCACTTTACGTAAATCTTGAAATGACAAAGGGCCGATGACATTAACCAATAACAGTCGAAGATAGCACTCAGTCTGCCTTGGATTGACTGTAAATACTCGTCCCAAGGTGTTTGATTTCAATAAACTGGGACATGCATCAATCGGCGTGCCTTGCTTGCGGGGCATCCATTTTTTTGTTGGAGCTCATGTGAAATAGCGTGGTACTTCTGAATAGAGTAATGTCCGTGCAAAAGTACCAAAAGCATCCGCACGATTACACAATTCAAAAAATTCGGTGAGTGTAGTTTTTGGTGGATTTATAGCACGATCAATCGCTGTCTCGCTCGTGAAATATACGCGCTTGCCATTTTCAAGATGGACGGCTAAATGAAGAACTGCTGGATCCCGTTCATGAATTGGGAAACCAAAGATACGCCAAACAGCTTCATTGGAGCTGAGGTACCGGCCAATTTGGTAAAGTGTTATTTCATCGTTGTTATTCACCGGAGGAGCTTTCACATTAGTATTTTCAACTCGAAATACAGCCATATCACTGCCTTTATTCACATACTTGCAAATGTATTTGATGCTCTTCATTGAACTGTAGAACTGAACATTAATATGAGCATTGAATGTTTTGCTCAGCAGAGGCGAATATGGGACCACCCAACGGTTATCAATGTCAAAATCTATGTTGTTGACATAGATGACCGCCATAGATGATAAGATTGTCCGCCATTATCGGGATTTCTTCGACGATATATTGGATATCCGTCAACATTTGTGATCATGAAATTTTTCGGAAAACTTTTAGTATATTTTCCATCTGCACAAATAATAATGGCCTAAAAATTCATTTTTCATTTTAACATAAAATAACTCCGTCGGATATTGATGAATTTTTTAAAAGAATATACCATTTTAACTAATTTTAACATTTTAACAATACTAACGTTGGAAAAATATTTTAAACACTTACGGTTAAAAATTCATTTTTCATTTCAACATTAAATAAATTCTGATATCGTGCTTACGATTCTAAAATATTAACTTTGAAAAAATATTTTAAACACTTCGTAAGATACGGTTACGATTCTAAAAATATTAATTTTGAAAAAAATATTTTAAACACTTCTTAAGATACGGTTAAAAATTCATTTTTCATTTCAACATTAAATAAATTCTGACATCGTGTTTACGACAACTCACGCCATCTAGGTGGAAAAGTTGTTGAAAGAGTTGGTTAAAATTTAATTAAGAAAGAACTAATTAAGTTACAACTTTCATTTGTAAATCTAAACCATTCTCGAATCCACCTGAAGACGCACAAAAAATTTCATTAAACTCAGTCCAGCCGTTTAGGAGGAGTTCAGTGACATACACACGCACAAAAGAAATATATATATAAAGATATATATATATATATATATATGTATATTCACTACAGGGATGACGCTACGATTGACGTATACACATAAATAAATAAATAAATAAATGGGGGGGGGGGGGGCAAGAATGAAAAGAAATGAAAGATTAATTCAAATACTTAGAATTTCTTTTCATTCAAATTTTGTTTCAGAAACCTTTTTCAAAAATAAATAAAAAAATAATCATAAAGTAAAGCAAAAACCAAAACATGAATAACATTTACTAATCATGACACGCCCTAGATTAAGCGCCTTTAATAGAAAAAATAGTAATACTTGCTAGATATCTAGCAAATATTACTATTTTTTCTATTAAAAACTACTTATACATAGTTTTTGCTTTATACTAAGAGATACATAATGCATAATTCCTGTTATGACACCCCCATCCCCCCCTTTCCCCGTTTATTACGATCAAAAACCTTTTATTATGACATAATTTTATAAAATTTGTTTTACAATCACAAGTAAAATTGCAAAATGTCATTCGATTTTTAAACGTATGTCAAAAATGACGTATGATAACAACAGTGTGGTCATAGGCAACTCACGTGTTCAAAAATTATTTTATTTTTATTTTTTCTAAAATTAACCTAGCAACAGTATTTCTGAATTCAGTTAATCAATCTGGTAATTTTAAATTATGAATGACAAACGGGGAGGGGGGGGGGTATTATAAATTACATTTATGCTTTGATAATTTGTTATTAAATAAAACAATTTTTTATTTTATTTTTTCCTGAAAATAAAGAGCCTATTTCTGTCCGCAGCAGCAGAAACAATATTCATGTTAAATAAAAATGTTTACTAAAGCTGTGTTTCTGTAAGAAAATTGCTCTAAATTGTTTATTTAAATAATTTTTACGAAATTTCAGCATGCACGGGATAATCTCAAATTTAAAAGAGAGCAGGAAAGCGTGTCTTAAAATTAAGTGAAACAGAAACGCGTACGCTATTTTGGAAATATGCTCGATTTTTTTCTTTCTTTCTTTTTTTTTGCATTCTTCTTTTCTCGTTTTTGTCGGGTTACAAGTAATATGACCTGAACTGCTTAAAGTGCATTCTTTACTCGTAAGTCTATTCGTAAGGCTTCTGTTTGCATCTAGAGTGAATGAATAAAAAAAAAAAATCAACCTACAATAGGAATGTCTTTCTTTTTTCCTTTTATTTCTTTCTTTCTTTTTATTTTTTTTTTTCTTTCTTAACTAGAGCAGATTTTTTTTAAGCATCAGTATCCATTTTCAGAGACAGTAATATTTACCCTATTCAACCTGATGAAGTTGAACTTATGAATTAGGGCTTAATTATACTCAAAAATAAAATATTTTTTTTTTTTTTTTTAATTTTCTTTTATACAGAGAAAAATTTATTTTTTTAAGTTGTGTTTGAAGAATATAAAATTAGAAACTATTACAATAGTTCATTCTTTTTCTTAATTTTTTTTCCAAAACTTTTCTCAGCTTAAAAACAAAATTTTAATTATTTATTCATAATTTTGTACTTAGTTATATTTTGATACTATTTCTAATAACGAATGAGCAATAATAATAATAAAAAAAATATATATTCAGTTTGTCATTTAAAAAGAAAAATAATAATAATAAATAAATAAAGAATAAAAATAAATGCTTCTTCACTTTATTTTAACTAGTGCAGATTCTTTTTTTTTCCCCTAGAATCAGCATGTATTTTCAAAAATAGCAACTTATTTCATTCAACTTGACGAAGATGGACTTAAAAGTTTATACGTGCAACTTCACAATTTCTTTTTTAAATAGAGTCGAGAGAAATTCTGTAAATTATTTTTTAAAATATAAAATAAATTTTCATAATAATTATAAACTTAATTTGGAGATTAGAATCTAGTGTCTTTTTACTTTTTACTTTTTACACTTTTTTTTTTTTTTTAACAAAAGTAATTTGTGAATATTTTCAGAATACGATAAGTCGAAGTGAATTAATTCAAAAATGTAAGTGTAATGTATATTCATGCAGTATATTCATTGTATTTTGTGTTACAATATAGAATTCAGCGAAAATGTGGACCGCAAATTGCTTTTTCTGTCATTATAAAAGTAGCTGCCATTCCCGGTTGTGGGCACTTTCGTGTAACCTGTTGTGGGCACAGTTTTATTTATTTTTATTTATTTAAAGCCTTTATTTGACTTACAAATTGTCAAATATGGTAGTTTATGTCAATGTAACATATTTTGTTAGTGTTTTTATGTAATTTTAGGCATTTTTAGCCAAGTCAACCTATCCGAAAGAAATGGATTTTAGCGCGCTGGTTAAAGGCATTTAAAATTGCTTAGTTTATAAGAAATTCATAAAATCGACTACCCTAGAATATGGACTTCCTCGCAACATCTGTGTCCCTCCAGCAGAAGCCTGAAAAAATTAAGGCAACTCCACATGTCAAACTGCCGGCCGAGCGCGCTAAATATATTAACATCCACAATCTGATGATGATGTCGACTTCTGCATTATCTGTTTCGAGCATCTGCTACCATGTCTAACAACAGCCAACTCAATCAAATACAACGCGTGTGATCGTCTGGTGCATTTGTAGTGTGCCAATATACATGCAAATTATTTTACTTGCAAGCATTGCACTTCTGATTTGGAGGACGAAGAATATGAGGAATAAAATTTAAAAAATGCCATCTTCTGTTCTTATTTTTCTTGCCACTGAATCCTTACAAAATGAATGATTTTTGTTATTTTCTGTATTTATGGTGGGTTTTCTTACTATATTCTCGTTTTTAGCGTATTTTTCAAGTGTGCCCACAACTGGGTGCGCAATTTGTTTTGGCCAAAAACAACCACTTCACAAAACTGGAGATAAATTTTTCTGGTTGACGGAATCGATAGTTACTTTATCAAACGTTACTAGCTTTCCATTGGTATTCATATGTTTGCATAATATTTACCCTATCAAAAGTTATAAGCCAAAATTAAAACTGTGCCCACAGTCGGAGACACTCCCCTATACCTGATATTTCTATGATTTTTTAAAATACTAAATAACAGTTTAGTCATCAATATATGATCATTTAAAACTGTTACATCCAACAAAATAACAAATGATAATGCTTTTAATAAAAAATTTTAAATACTTTTTAAAAAAAAGTATGAAGATACAAAAATTAAAAGAAATCTTTAAGAACTAAAAAACTATAAAACAAATTCGAAATTTAAATAATATTACTTTGACATTATAGTACTTTTTTTCTTTATGTAATTGAAGATATAATATCAACTTAGATGAACTCAAATATCACAGAGAAACAGTAGCTCTTACATAATTAAAGAGTTAAAAATATTTCTTTGATTTGAAATGACAGATATTTAAAAAATTTCTCTTGTTCTAAAAACTAAAAAAAATTTCGATAAACAATTTGAACGTTTCAGTTTTCTCAAAATAGTTTTTTTTTACTTTCAAGGTATCAATTATCAAGAGAAATTCAATAGGAACTGCTAAATTTCGTATGAACATAATATTTTCTGAAAAAATTTTGCTTAATATAGTTTTAAATTAGTACTTTTACAAAATTAAATCCTTGTATCATGTATTTGATTCATTATTTGTATCACTTCATTGAACAGTAAAGAAAACTTAATATATATATATTAATAAAATAGATACATAAACAGGTAAGTGTCAAGCTGTAAGTATGATGTTGTTCTTCATTTTTTGATAAAATATGAATGAATTCTAAGAAATTCATACAAATAAAAAACGATGAAATTTTTTTTGTGTATCACTTTGATAAAGATATATTCAGATAAAAATTAGCGAATTAAAATTAAAAAGGCAATAATTGGACTGTATGATGTGTCAATTTATTTGAATGAATTTAACTTATCACATTTGAAGAATTCCAAAGATAGATTTTTTTTAGTCAAATATAAGTTTAATTATAGAATATTAAATATATATATATAATAAATATAAATGATAGATATTTTAACCTAAATTATTTAGCATTAGGGGAGAGTGGGGATGAATGGGACGCAGGATGAATGGCACAATAGTAAAATTTTTATGTTTTGCAAGCACTAGAAACTTGACAATTTTTCTGATATATGGCAGTACTGAGGTCATTCATCAAGTGTAGTTTCAGAATTGTGCTGTCTATTTAAGGGCAGAAAAAAAAAAAAAAAAGTGTCTTTTTCTGCTGTCAGAGTAAGTTTTTACTCATTTAATTAGATAGTAGTTAAAAATTAACTATTTGCTTAAAGTTAATGTAACTCATATATGCTGAAAAGGCATAATCTTTATTGTCATAATTGTTGTCATATTGTCGTTATTGTTGGCATAATCTTTATTAAAGGGTCTGTGCACATGCAAGCGTAAAGCTAAGATTTTAACATATAAATATGCCCAGTCATTTATACAAATAATAATAATATTAATAAAATAACACAATTCGACAGTAGTTAAAATAAATAATTGAAAGAAAAGAAAATAAGAAATAAAATCAACTACATATATACGCACGTATGTTTGCGTTTATAAATCGAAAAAGAAAATTGAAACGGAAATAATATTAATATTTTAATGTATTTTAAAATATGTTAGTAAACTGTGCCCCCCAAAAAAATTGGATGTCTATACATTCTTGTGGGCAATAATTTTTTACGTACAGACATCAGAAGGATGTCTATACATTCTTCTGATTCCAAGTACATAAACATTAATTTAAAACAATTTCATAATAATCTTATTTCTAAATAATAGAAGAAACAATTTTATAATCATGAAATTAAACTGGGTCATGTGAGTTTGATAATCAATTATTGTAAATTCTGCGTAAATAGTTTTTCACCCTCTACAGCTCTTGTAATTTCCTGTATTATTATTCATTTGAAAACGGTTTATTTTCAATTTATACTCAAATATTATAATTGATATAAAAGGATTTTTCACGTATTTTTCAAGACAGCATTATAATTAAAAAGTGTAACTGAAACTTAGATTTTATTCATTGATAAAGTAAAGAGATATTAATATGTATTGTCTAAAATGTTCTTTAAAAAAAAAAAAAAAAAAAAAAAAGCTAATAGCTCTTATTAAAATTTCGCTTATTTATTCATTTTTTGTTACTTCTTTTTTTGTTAAAATATTGCAGCTTTATAATTTTGTTATTTGGAATTCACATATTTTTCAAGATTATAATATCAAATTGCTTAAACTAATAATTAAATCTTACAAATTCTAAACTAATCGTATTATCTTATTTCATTTTTAAAATGAGTTATACATTAAAAAATACTTAAATATATGTTGTGTATATATTGTAGTTTTGCCATTTCAACATAATACCAATTTTTTAATGCTGCAAAATTATTATTATTACATTTTGTAATTACAAACTGAATTGTTATTTTCAGATATTTCAAGTTAATTTATAAATGTACCCATAATATTTTTCAGTAAGACGTTTTATTTTTTAACAATTATTAAATTTCAAAGTTTTATTTATAAATTTAACTGCAAACAGTAAAAAAAAAAATGCGTCTTTAGAAGCCGTAGCAATCCGAAGGTAATTCATAAAGCTTTTTGTTTATATGCTTTGATACGTTATAAATACTAATAATAATAAAAATTAATTTAAATGGACAAAATTTGAAGGATATGTGTTTTTTACAATTCAATCATTTTATATATATATATATGCATTTTCCCTTTTTGTGATATTTTGTTTCATTTAACTATTCATTTATAATTTTTTTAAAGTATAGTTTAAAAGGAGAGATTCTTGTGATGAGATTCTCAGCAGAAATAAAATTAGTTCCTCAACACTCAGTTTTAAAATTGAAATTTTGTTAAATGGAACAGGAAAATAAAATTAAGTGTTTACTAGTGATACTTAATAAAAGTACTGCATGAGAATATTTATATGCGACAGTTGAAGGTCTGCATATAAATGTGGCGTGTAAAAAGGTATATAAAATCTGGTGTAAAATATATAAAGAAAACCATTATATAATATAATATACTTAATATTTAAAAAAAAAATCATCTTTTATTATTTATTTATTTATTTATTTTATGTTATTTTCTCTGCATTTTTCGTGACAAGTCTTTTCCTTCTGCAAGATATGGATTAACTAATTTAAAACTTTTACATACACACACACACACACACACACACAAAAAAAAAAAAAAAAAAAAGTAATAATAAAAATAGTTATTACTAAAAAACGGTCGTAATTAAAATTTTAATTTCCAAACATTGATTTTTCTTAATATTTAAAATTTTAACTATGCAAAATTAGAAAAAAAATCTCTTTTCTTTCTTTTTCTTAATGAAAGTATTATAATGTTTTTCAATTAAACGAATTTTTCTGGAAATCTGTCTGTAATGTGTTGATTTCTAATGAGTCAGATTTTAATTTTGCGCAAGCCTCAAACCTTAATTTTACAATAAAATTTTTTTAAATTAAAATAGAATTTATTAAGATTTATTAAGAATTTATGAACATAGAATTTATTAAGAATTTACTAGTAAATTATAAATAGTATTATGTAACTAGATTGCATTACAAATTTTTAGAAACGTGATCTAAAGCTATTAAAGTAAAAATGTGTAGATTGTGCTTTAAACAGTGTTGCCCATTTTAGAGACTTTTTTATTTAATATCTACCACTAATTTTCAATTGTAATGTTTGCTTAATCACATCGGAAATTAGTCGTCTATCATGCACAACGAGATAAATAAAGTAGAGTACATATTCAATGGATAAAAGATTAGCGTTCCGTGGTTCAACATGAATCACGTGACATGAACCAATAGATTCCTACGTTTGGCCCTTTATCACTATTTTGGCATTTAAAATTTCAGTTTGGAAAATTATCATTATTATTAGGTAACACGACAATCCCATGACCGAAATAAATTGTTTTTAAAATAATTTTTCAGATATTTCACATTATAATAAATAATAAAATACTTTTTTTTTTTTTTTTTTTAATTATTATTATCAATTCCCAACAAAGTTTAAAAGTGTTTATAACAAAAAGTCAAACTTTTAAAAGAGCTAAATTTAAAGACAAATAATAATTCTTAAACTGTTTTTAAATATTTTATCAGTTAAATTTTGACTACAGGAAATACAAAGACGTAAAATAAAACCTAAAATGATTTAGAACAAAAATAAATAAATAAAATAAAAATAAATTACTACGTAAATAAACAAAAACATTGGTGGTTATGACTTTCGCCAGATACAACCTCCAAGCAATTGCCACAGAAATTTATTGAAAATTAGCTGTAGCTGTAACCAAGGAAACCAATGCATAGATGGTTCATCTCACATGACTCATGTTGAACCATGTCAGGGTTACCATTTATCACTCTACTTTATTTATCTCGTTGATCATATATATCAAACATCACTCTTCAACATTATTGGTAATTATTGAATAAAAGAGTTTCTAAACTTGGTAACACTAGCTCTAAGCATCTAATTGTAATATTGCGTTTCTTCTTAATTATTAACAAATATAAATTAGCAGAGCTCGCAACATTCCTAAATTTTGACATGAGTTTAGTTAATTTGACCCCAATTAATTCTGAGCGGTCATTTTTTAAACAATATTACAGCATTAAAGCCTTCAAGTTGCTTTTATTTAAAATAGTGGTAGCAATATAATAAAACGTGAGTAAATTTTAGTAACGCTGTGAGTAAATTGAATCAGTTTTAAATCTTTCTTAAATTCTCCCTTTTAACTTTCACTACTGTGTTTGGAAATGCAAAAATAACTTAGTTTTGCGTGTCTATTTTGTATAATAGCTTAGCGGGACTTCTTACACAAATCAATAATGAATTAATAAAAACATGTCGTAATTATTGAAAACTTTCTTTAATAGCCACGAAAAATTATTGATTTTTAATTGCTGAATATTCCCCCCCCCCACCTTTGACTGTCTATTAACGTTTCTTTCCTTCTATTTTCTTTTTCTTTTTTTAAACACATATTTTTTCGGCATAGAAAAAAGTATATTTTCGATGTACAAAAAGCGATAAACCCAAACATATATTTTTACAGAAGTATATTTTAGATTAGTTTTTTCAAATAAATAAATAAAATTAATTAATTAATTAACGCATTTTTACATTATTTGTTTTTTTTATTTCATTTTATTTGCATAGTTGAGTAAATATTATCTATAAGTCGTGAAAAATTATTATTGGATAAGCATTTGTTGCAAATGTATTATTTAAAATAAATAATTTAGTGTTATTTAAATAAGTTTTTCGGAATTTTATTTTTTAATTTTAATTTTATTATTATTATTATTATTATTATTATTATTATTATTATTTTAATTAATGAATGCGTAACATTTTTTTATTCTCACTATAATTCATCAATTTATCTTATATCACTTTATCCCCTTAACTATAAATATTTTTTAATTTGCTATGTGAAAATTTATTATGATTATTTTAATTAATTCAGTATTTGTTATTTTTATGAGTTACAAAGGTGTATATTAAATGTTTTCCATAAGATGAGAAAAATTATTATTGGATAAGCATTTGTTGCAGATGTATTATTTAAAACAAATAATTTAGTATTACAGTAAAACTTCTCTAAGTTGGACACCTACGGTTCCAAGAAAAAGTGTCCAACTTAGAGAGGTGTCCAACTTAAAGGGGTTAGACATAATGTTAATGGATACATTCCGTTCCGAGAAAAAGCGTCCAACTTAGAGGGGTGTCCAACTTATACGGGTGTCCAACTTGAGAGGTTTTACTGTATTTAAATAAGTTTTTTCGGAATTTTATTTTTATTTTTTTTTAAATTAATAAATGTGTAACATTTTTCTATTCTCACTATACTAATTCATCAATTTATCTTACATCACTTTATCCCCTAAACTATAAATATTTTTTAATTTGCTGCGTGAAAATTTATTATGATTATTTTAATTAATTAAGCATTTGTTATTTTTATAAGTTACAAAGATGTAATATTAAACATTTAAACTATCTAATGTATTTTTTTTTAATGTTATTTTTCTAATATTATATATTCTACTCATATTTTGTTTTAAAAATTGGTCATGTCAGCTATTTTAAAGTGTCAGATTATTATTTTGATGAATTTATTAAATTCGATTTTAATATGAAATTTAACAAATGTCTGTTAAATTTCATTATAATTAATAAGTTATAAGCATAATTAATAAGTTTATAATAAATTTTTACATTATTAATATTACATTTTTAATAATTATGAAAATGACCTGGGCATATTTGGAAATTAAAAGTATCAAATACTCTTCACGAATATATAAAAATATATTTGAATATTACAAAGCTTATAGAAAAATTAATAAGGAAACTATAATTATAATTCTATAATTAAAACGTTTATAACTGTAATTCTGAAGAAATAATTTTTTATTTTAAATGGTCATAAAAATACGACGAAAGTGTTTGAGATGGTTTCAATCATATTCTAAAAAATTAAATAAAATTAATTAAATAAATATGTGATAAAATTTATTTTTAAAAAAACATAATAATGTTCGTTTACATTTTGAGTTTGCTTTTGTCTAACCCAACGTATAATGAAGATAAACTTTTTATTTGAAATGATAATGTATACAGAAATGTCACCCAGATTACGTATTAAAAACACATTTTTTCATTCTAAAACATATTAATAACCTATTTATGTATAAATTTGTACCATCTTAAATTGTAACATGGAATTTAAAATGTATTTGCGTTTTAAAAAAAATTTTACTTAATAAAACTCAGACTCGTTTAAAAAAAAAAAAAAAAAAGTACGTTCTTTATATATGGTATACATATATTTTTCCTTATGTAATTTTTATAAATATTACATAGTTAAAAACGAGCACAAACACTAAAAGTGTCTTTTTTTTATGGGAAAAATAACCACTTTAATTATTATTATTATTAATTATTTATTTAATTACCATTTAAATTGTACTGATTATAAGAGGTACAAGGAAATGTTTTTAAGGAATTCTGATTTAGATATGTGAATAACTTGATATATCAGTCATTGAAAAAAAAAAAAAAAGTTTTTATTCTCTTTTATTTATTTATTTATTTATTTATTTATAATGGTAATGTATGGAAATATTATCTAATGTACATTAAAAACAAATATTTCCATTAGAAAACACAACAATTACATATGAGATATGTAGAGTGGCCTAAAAATGTATTTGTATTTTAATGAAATCTGGAGTACTTGTTAAAATTAAAATCAAACTCGTTTAAAAAATGTAGATATATATATTTCTTAATTTTTTAATTACGACATAGCTGAAAATGAAAAGTCTGCTTTCCGAATACAGTAATTTATTATGCGAAAGTAATCACTTTAGCTTTTTTTTTTATTCCATTTAAACTATATTGATTGTAAGAGCAGCAAGAAAATGCGTTTAATCTATACTGATTTTTTGTTCATGAATGATAGTTTATGTATCGGTTATTGAATAAATAATAATAATAATAATAATAAAATAAGAAGAAGAAGAAAAGAAAGAAACCTTTTTATTCAAAATGACACCGTACCGAAATATCATACCCCAAATGTAGCATTAAAGTGTATTAAAAATCGACATTTTCGTTTGAAAACACATCAATAACATACTGAAGTGTAAATTTCTATCATTATAAACTTTGTAGCGTGAAATTTGAATTATTTTAGCGTCTTAATAAAATTTGAAATACTCATCAAATCTCGTGCTTTTTTTTTTTTTCTGGTTTTTTTACGGTTTTGGTATATATAAATTTTTTACTTACGTAATTTTTTAAGTATATTTCATTACACAATTGGAAACAAAAACTGAAAGTATGTTTTGTAAATATATTTATTTTATTTATTTATTTTTTTATGAAAAGTAACCATTGTAATTATTATTATTATTATTATTATCATTATTAATTTTTCTTTGAAGCATATTAACTATAAGAGCTGAAAGAAAAATAATTAATTCTGATTTAGATTTGCAAACAGTTTGATAAATGGGTCTTTAAAGAAAGTGGGGGATTTTTTTTTTTTTTTTTTTTTTTTAAATGACAATGTATGGAAATTGTATTCAAAAAGCATATTAAAAACAAATATTTTTATTTGAAAACACATCAATAGCATATTCAGGTATGCATATTTATCAATAGCATATTCATTGTATCATTCTGAGCTATGAAGAGTGAATTTAAAATGTATTTGAACTTTAATGAAATTTGAAGGACTTGTTAAAATTAAAACTCGAACTCGTTTAAAAAGTGTACGTTCTTGACGGTTTTGATACTTATGTATTTTTTCTTTTCTTGCGTATTTTTTTTTTAAGTATACGACATTGCCCAAAATGAAAACTTAAAAACGTGTTTGTTTTATGCGAAATTATCTTGTATGCGAAAGTAACCGCAGTATTATTATTATTTTGTTTAATTCCATTTATACTATATTGATGTATAATATCAGGAAGAGAAGATTTCATAAATCAGTCACTGAATTTAAAAAGACGTTTTTATTTGAAATGACAACGTATCGAATCATCACCTCATGTATAAATACCAATAAAAACCAGCAATTTTTATCTGAAAATACAATATTAATAACACATTGAGGTATAAATTTGGATCATTATAAGTTTTATAGCGTGGAATTTAAAACGTATTTGCGTTGAAAACAAAAGCTGAAAATATGCTTTCTGATTTTTTTTTTCTTTTCTTTTTTTCTAATTCAAAATAACCACTTTAATTATTACCAATTTTTCATTTAAACTATATTTATTATAAGACCAACAAGAAAAATTATTTAATCAATTCTGATTAAGGTTTTTGAATAGTTTGATAAATCGGTCATAGAAGAAGGGAGAAATAAGAAAAAATATTTTTTTCAACTGAAATGACATTACGGAAATATCTTCTAAACTGCATATTAAATACAAATATTTTCATTCGAAAACACATCTATAATATATTAGGATATAAATTTATGTTATTTTAAGCTATGCAGAGCGGATTTTAAATGTATTTGCAGTTTAATAAATTTTAAAGTATTTGTTAAAATTAAAAGTCGGGCTCGTTAAAAAAAAAAAAAAAAGAAAATTACGCTTTCATGCTTTTGATATATACAGAATTTTTCTTTTCTTACGTAATTTTGTAAATATGACATAGCCGAAAACGAAAACTGAAAATGCGTTTAATGAATACAGCTATTTTTTATACAAAAGTAACTACGTTGATTATTTTATTTATTTATTTTTTCATTTATTTATTCATTTGTAAACTATATTGATTATAAGAGAAACAAGAAATTTTTTTTAACCTTTTATTGATTTAGGTTTGCGAACAACAATTAATAAATCAGTCATTACAACAAACGTTTTTATTTGAAATGATAACGCTCCGAAATATAACCCCAAATATATAATAAAAACCTATATTTAATTTTAAAAAAACATTAATAATCTATTCAAGTACAAATTTGTGTCAAATTTCAAGTACAAATTTGTTTAAGCTTTGTAGAGTGGAATTTAAAATGCATTTGTTTTTTAATGAAATTTGAGAAATACTTGTAAAAACCCGTAGATATTTAAAAGATATAAGTCCTATATGGTTTCAGTATATATTGTTTCTTACACAACTGAAAACAAAAACTGAAAGTGTGTTTTATGAATATATTATTCTTTATAAAAAGTACCTACTTTAATTACTATGTATTATTATTTTTTTTTTCCTTACGATTTTTTGTAAGTATAACGTATTTGAAAACGAAAACTGAAAATGCGTTCACTGAATACAGTTATTTTTTTTATATGGAAATAACCGCTTTAAATATTATCAATTTTCCATTTAAACTATATTGGTTACAAGAGTAACGAGATTTTTTTTTTTTTTTTTTTTTTTTTTTCAGTTTATTCGGACTTAGATTTGTGAACAACAACTGATTATTCAGTCGAAAAAAAAGAAAAAAAAAAAACTTTTCATTTGGAATGTAAATGTGCTTAAATATGACCTTAAAAATATTTTATATATAAAAATCGATTTTTTTTTTATTTATTTATTTTATTTATTTATTTTATTTATTATTATTTTTTTTTAATGCATCAATAATATATTAAAGTATAAATTTGTATCATTTTAACCTTTGCAGCGTGGAATTTAAAATTAATTTGCATTTTAATGAAATTTTAAATACTTGTTAGAACTCGAATATAATAATAATACGTCCTATATGTTTTCGGTACATATTTTTCTTACGTATTTTTCTTTTACGTACGTACACAGTTGAAAAAAAAAATGAAAGTGTCTTTTTCGAATATATATTTTATATGTATTTGTAAAGTAAACACTGTAATTATTATTATAATTTAATTACCATTTAAATTATATTGGTTATAAGAGAAATAACAAAAAGGTTTTAATGAATTCTGATTTAGATTTGTGAATGTGAACAAATTGATAAATCAATCATTAGTGCGAGATGTTTAAAACATATTACTTAAGAGTTTTGAAGTTTTGTTTTATTATTAAAAAAAAAGAAGAAGAAAATAATTATAATCTGAGATAATTAATTGAATCGAAGATCGAATTCTGAGATAATTAATTGAATTGAAGTACTTTTTTTTTTTTTTTATTGTTGCGGTCATTTACAGTTTATTTTAAGTGATTTAAAATTCTTGTATGTGTGTACTGATTTCCCATCACCTTTTAATCTAAACTAAAAGGTACTCACATGGGATTTGTTGTGTTCCAGTGTAAATCAAACAACTTCTTGGATATCACCAGTTCAGGTACCACCAAAACGATTCCCACGATTAATATCACGAAAAACACTCCGTACGTTTTCATAGTGTTTTGAATCACTATAACCGCACACGTTCACTGTAATAAAAGTGTGAATAATAACACTCTCGTGTGCGTCCGCTGAGAGCCGGCACTAGTTATCTAATGCGATTTCTTTCGTTCTCTCTATCCCACAACGTGTTCGTACACTTATCTTCTTTCTTTAGTTATTTATTTATTTGGAGATTTCCCTCTTGAAGCGTCAATGTAGTTTTTCATTATTTTTATTATTTTCCCCCGTTTTATGTTTTATTGTTTTTTGTTTTTTTTAGTTAGAAAGCCAGACTACCTAACCGGTCTTTCGAATTGCGCTGAGGTGTGATTTTTCTTGTTGTGGTTTTTTAAATGGGATAAATCTCCGATCACGAAATAAAGTAGCGCCATCTATTGCTAATAAAGGGAGTGACTGAGGTCTGAAGTCAAAGACGGGAGAATTGCCGTCCGGTGCGGGTAATTCAAATGCGACTACGCTTTAGAGGTATTTTCCCTTTATAATAATATAAATAATATTCCTAGTAAAAGACAGGGAAAGTCGCAGATGAAATTGCTTCGTTAGGTACAAAATATGTAAACGTTAGGTATTTAAAAGTATGTAAAATATTTTTTTAAATGTCCAATAATTTTGAAGTAAATTTTTTTTTCAAACAATTGTATCTATCAAATTAATATAATCTATATTAATAAAATCAGAGTTTTGTCTGTAAATTTGTCAGAATCGAAAAATTTTGCGATATCTTCACGTTTCACACACCATGAAATGAAAGCCGAAAATGACTTCAGAAAATTTTGCCTGTGTGTGTGTGTCATCGTGTCTGTATGTCGCTTTTTTTGTCCGGGCATCACTTGAGAACGGCTGGACGGAATTCAACGGCGCTTAGCAGAAACTTAGAACTTTACCCAACTTAAAATTATATCTATCAACTTTTCGGAAATTCCCCCCCCCCGTTCCCACCTGGTGGGCAAAAGACAAAAATACGTTTGTCCGGGCATCACTTGAGAATGGCTGGACTGAATTTAACAGCGCTTGGCAGAAATTTAGATCTTTATCCACCTTAAAATTATATCTATCAACTTTTCAGAAATTCCCCTCCCCGTTCCCCCCTGGGGGGCAAAAGACAAAAACACGTTTGTCCGGGCATCACTTGAGAACGGCTGGACTGAATTCAACAGCGCTTGGCAGAAACTTAGATCTTTATCCAACTTAAAATTATATCTATCAGCTTTTCAGAAATTCCCCCCCCCCCGTTCCCCCCCTGCGGGTGAAAAAGACAAAAACACGTTTGTAAGCATAACTCGGCTCCTAATTACTTCACAATAAAGAAATTCCAGATGGGGAGACTAGACATGACTACAAATAAAACATTATCTGCGATTTAGAAATTTTCGATTTTTAAAGGAAGGAAGGGAGAAAATCGATTTTTGGCGGGAAATTTTGAAAAATCCTGATTTGAGTCGAACTCTACCAAAAATGGAATAAATATGTTGAAAAAAGGCTATGCGACTTTCTTAGGCTATTTTCTAAAACACATTTTTGATTTTTTGTGATCTGCCTTTTTTTTTTTGGGGGGGGGGGAGGGGGGGGGGGTATGTGTTACAAAGGACAAATCCGAGACACTCTTTTTAGCGCTAAATTTGTCCTGGGAAATTTATGAGAGCTGCGGTCACGAAGTTTGGTGCTTGGATTTTTTATATGCAACCGGCACCTAAAGAAACGGGATTTATCGAAATACCCCCTTCCCCCTATCGGGACAGGAAGCAAAAAAACGTTTGTAAGCATAACTTGGCCCCAAATTACATCACGGTGAAGAAATTGCACATAATGAGACTAGACTTGAGTATAAATAAGACATTATGTACGATTTTAAATTCTTGATTCTTAAAGGAGGAAGGTAAATCGTTTTTCGAGGGGGAAATTTAAGAAATTTCGGATTTTTTAGTAGAGCTCTACTAAAAATATTACAAAGGTATTAAAAATAGCTACGTGTCTTCTTTAGAATATTTTCAAAAACACATTTTCGTTTTTTTTGTGATTTTCGATTTTCTTTTTTTTTTTTTTGAGTTGGGGGGGGGATTACAAATTCAAGACCCCCTTCCCCTTTCGCGCTAAATTTGTCTTGGGAAAACTATGGGATCTGCGGTCACGAAATTTGGTGCGCAAATTGTTTATATGTATCTGACACTTATTGTAACGAGATTTTACGAAATTCATCCACTTATCCCCTTGGGTTCGTGTGTTGGGGGGGGGGGGGGTAAACACGCGTAAAAACACGTTATTCTGTTTGAATTCGCTTTACATTATCTTAGAATGATGAGTTTTTGTGTGTGGATGTTGATTAGGTGCACGCGTTATGTACTTTGGTGAGATTTCGCAAAACTTCGAACTTAGCCGCTGGGGAAGGGGAAGTAAGAAGTTGGTAAGTTGCTGCCGAAGGCAGTGTGGACCAGGAATCCTCACGTTGCGAGCGGGAAAAACCTCTACGGAATAAAGAGGAAACTTTAACTTAGATTATTAATAATATAATGCAATTTTGACAACTCATTTAAGCATAGTGCTCAGCGAAGCGGGCAAAGTCTGCTAGTATATATATATATATATATATATATATATATATATATATTATATATATATACATTTTATTTTATTGAAAATAAAATAAATAAATTAAATAAATTTGACTGCAGTTTTAAACCGTCTGATTTAGAACGCCAAAAATTTCATACGTTTACAGAAATGAAGGTGAGGACATTCAAAGTACGCAACACACTAGCAAAGTCGATAACTCTTATTATAAAGTAGCCCGATGTGCCAGATTTATTTATTTATTTATTTATTTTTATTTTTTTAATCTCTTGAAAAAAAAAAGCAATAAAAGTAAAAATGTTTATTTAAAATTGTTAGAAAATATGCAATTTAGATTCAAGAGTAGCATATATTTATATTTCATGCATTTTTGGTAGTGAATGAAATAGATTACAAAGCAAACAAATTATGCAACTCTACAAATATTAACGACAGGATAAAAAAAATCAGACGAATTATGGGTTATTTTTGTTTTATAAAATCGGAAAGTTTTAATAAGCTGCAGGTTTTTTTTTTTTTTTTTTTTTTTTTTTTTTTGTACAAACATACATACAATATCCCGAAACTAAGCCATAATCTAATTAATATTCCACAAAACTATTATCCTATAATTTAAGAAGTGATTGCCTATGAAGGAAAAAAAAAATTACAATTGCAACGTGTTTCTATTGTGCGATCTACTATTGTTCACTCTCCTCTCCGCTAAAAAAAAAAGGGGGGGGGGGAGAAAAGTAGAATAAGAAAAAGAATGAAAAAAAAAAAATATGTAGTGTCATTTCTTATTTCAAGCCCACTAAGCAAAACACGATGAGATAGGCAGCCATTTTTCAAATTTGTGATTGACTTCCCCCCCACAAATGGTAAAAGGGGAAAAGGTTTTTGTTTCATTTGTTACAATAGAGTATCAGAAATGTTATTACATATCGAATGAAATACTATTCGTATCGCATATAAGTTTTTTTTTTTTTTTTTTTTTTTTTTTTTTTTAATTAAAGCAATTGCACGAGTAATCGACTCTTTAAGAAGCTTTTCTAACTATATTGTGTTTATGCTTAAAAATTTTAGAGGCTGTAACAATAGCTAATTTTCGATACGACAATTAATTCTATCTGTGAAGAACGGCTCGTTCATAAGAGCAATTGAGCAAGTGGGAAACAAGGAAATAAAGTAAGAAGTCTCAATTAAAATAATATTAATCATATTTTTAAATTTTAATCAAATTTTAGGATGATCTTTGAAAACTTTAGAATAACACAGGTCGACATGTAAAATTTTTATTTTATAATTTTGGTTGATCTTTATGTTATTTGATGTGCTGAAACCGAAAATGAAGCCGGTTTTTCTCTATCAAGTGTAGATTTTTGTCAATACAGGGTACCTACCTATACAATTTCTTCCACTACTCTTCCACCAATATAATTATATGGTAAGATTTATAGTAGATTTCCATGATTATTTAATCACAGGGATGGAACACGAGCGTAGACTTCATACCAGTATTTATTTAAGAAATTTCTCTACCCATAATATCGGTGATTTAATAAGTAGAGCGTTCTGTTACGTTGATAGTCGTATAATTTCTGCGCCCGTTTTCCATTCCTTTAATAATGGATATCTATTTTACAATCGCGCAGTACTAGTGTGACGTAAAACCATACCAACCAACCTATTGTTATGATGGTATATGTAAGATATTGCGTCGGTATACACCCTGTATTGACAAAAATCTATACGTGATATAAAGAAAAATGGGCTGCATTTTCGGTTTTAGCACATTAAAAAACATAAAGATCAGCCAAAATCATCAAATCAAATTTTGTCAACTTCATTTTTGTAGGACTGTGTAATGGTTCTTAGGAAAATTTTTCTCTCCTTCAAAGTGTGTGTGTAAAAGCTTTTCAAACATAATACAGGAAGTAATACATATATATATAAGTTTAAATTGAAAAAACAAAATGAAAAATACATTTGTATAAAATAGGCGCGCGCATTAAGCAGTACTAAATTCTTATATACAATAACAATCTATATAATATTTCTCTAAAGTGGAACAGTTTAAATTATTTTTTGTCGAAACGATACGATAAGCGAGGATAAAAAAAAAAAATAAAAAAAAAATATTTATACATGAACAGTATTTAAGCACGCGGGCTTAGCTCAATGGAATAATAAGAAAAAATTACGACATTTGTCTGATGAGATTATTTTACGAAAAAAAATATATTTTTAACAGTTGTTTCTTCAGAATCTTTGCAAGCGTCATTTTAAACCCAGCAGTATTTTAAAGATATATACAGAATATGAACTTTTGTGTCATAAATTGACTGAAAAACACAATCATAAAAGATATAACCAAAATAGGAATTATTTTATTTTATTTTATTTTAATTTATTCATTTATTTATAAAAAAAAAATACCAAAATTAATAAAAAGTGATCGCCAACATGATGACAAAAATTTAAAAGGCGTCGTGGGAGTCCTATATTAAAATTGTACTGCCTGTGGAAGTACAAAAATTGGGTCGTGAACCATGAATTTTATTTAAAAACCTTTCTTTCAATGATTTTGGTTTCACTATTGTACAATAGTAATTTGGCTTCTGGTAAATTAAAATTTTAATTAGGTGGTGAAATTGATATAACATTTATGAGTTTCAAATTTTAAAGGTAAATAAGAAAAGAAATAAAATGCGAATATTTCGCACGTGTTTGCTAGTAATAATAATAGTAATAATTTAATTAATGATGAAATGTAATAAAAAAAATATGTAAACAGCGTCAATAAATAAGATTAAAAAAAAAAAAAATGTTAATTTAAGCTAAAAATTCAATGACTGTAGTATTGTATTTACCGAAAGATGGAAGTACTGATGAAAAAAAAAAAAGTATATAATCTTAAGAGATTTCAGAAGGTAATACATCTTCTAGCACAGTAAACGAAACGCACAGTATAAACTGAAATACAGTTCTGGTCACTTACAACCATAGCCCTTAAAATATCCATTTTTTCTTTTTCTTTTTTTTTTTTTTTTTTTTTTTTTTTTTTTTGACCATGTAAACGAATGACAAATGATTTTCATATCATATTTTATCAGGAACTACTTGTTTTCTCGTTTTCTTCTTTTGTATATAATTTATAAAGAAATAAATGTATGGACATGAAATTTGATATGAATTACATTTTTCTGAGAAAGATATACAAAATTTTAACAATTTTTTAGAGGAAAATTAAATGACAGATTGTGTTGTGAATGCATTACACACAGATGAAGATACGCACACATGCCTCCAAATGTTAAATTAAAACAGGAATTTCCTTCATGTGTTCGCTTTCTTTTAATTCCAAAATGAAATTTTTGGAAAACTATAATTATTAATTTTTAAACAGTGAATATTGTCAGACAAATACAAATGTCACAATAAATAATATTTTTTTATATTATTTTTTGTTTTCTTTCAAGATTAACTTTTTGGAAAGTTATAGCTGTTTTTATTTGTAAACAATGTTCATTGCCAGAATAATAATAGTTCAATAAAATTTTTACAAAGAACATCTCATCCAATTTTTATGTTCGTGCGTATATATTAAAAAGTCATTCACATATGAAGATAAGAAGTAAAGAGAGGAATATATATATATATATACAAGAAGGATGCATGTATATCTCGACATATGAGCAATGCATTTACAACACTATTCCTTATTCAGTTTTATTCTTTAAAATTGCTAAAATTTTGAATTTCTTTCGAAGTTTGTTTTTGAGAAAACTTGAATTGATATCTGTTTAGAAATTATTACTTTTGGTAAAGTTACAAAAATTGCATTAATGATTTGGTAACGAATATACCATATTCAAATCTCATGTTTATATGCTCAATTGTTTAAAAATTATGCGCAAAAGAAGAAAATGGGAAAATGGGAAACAGGTTGTTCCTTTAATTTTGTACATCAGTGTGTACACACACACACACACACAAATAAATAAATAAATAAATAATCTATGTATAACATATAGAAACTAAATTGTAGCTCTAGTAAAAATAGTTCCATGTCATTCTTATAAATTGTAATTTCCTTTGATAGCGAGCTCTAGAAACCCCTGTTAGAATTCTACTGCTCATTCTAACATTATCATTCTAGCAACGGCCATCAAAACTACTTCACAAAACTTATTTAAAAATCTCTACATATAAATGCAAATACAGTAGCTATAATTATTCTAGAAATCGAGAAGAATTTCTTGCAATACAAAGGATTCATATTATTCATAACATTGTTTTACCATCTAGAAAAGTATAATCTATATTTATAGTTTAGAGATTCAGAAAATGACTGCTTATTCGTTCTACATAAAGGCGGAATATTTTTTTTCCTAAGTGTACGTTAATTATTTAATTATATGTAGTGAAATTTTAAAATGTTAAAATGTATCGTCGGAAATTATTTTCTAGACATAATATATCTGACTATAGACATAATACCTTGTATGCCTCTGCATACAATGAGAACAATAATATATCGCCTTCATCTAGAACGAATAAATAGTCATTTTCTTAAAACCTAAAAAGTAGGCTTCCGAGTTATGCGACTAAGGTAAACAAATAATTCCTAAGCTGAATAAACGAGAATTTCTAGTCTATAATTTTCTAGATCGTGAAACAATACTTATATATCCTTTTTTATTCCTAGAAATTCTCGCTTTGATTTCTAGAATTGATTCATAAACTTAAATTATAGCTACTAAAACTCACCTCTTGTTTTTGCAATTATTTGCAGAGAATTTCAAATAAGTTTGACCATGATAATATATAAGAAAACACTCTAGAATTTTAATAGAGAATTCTAGAACTCACAAGCAAAGGGAACTAGAATGTATAAGGATGACATGGAACTATATTTACTAGAGCTACAATTTATTTTCTCAATGTTTGTCGCAGATTTTTTTTTTTTTTTCAGTGTAGGCACCTTTTCTTCGAACACAGTAAAAAAGTACTAGTTAATATTATCACGTGATACAGATTTGTAATACCAATTTTCGACTTACGTGTGAAAAAAAAAAAATAAAACACTCTAATTTTTATGCTTTCATTGTAAGCTGTTTAGGAACAATTTTGTTTTGTTCACATTCTGTTTCAAACAACAATGGATGCTTCTCCCTTAATTCAAGATTTCTCTTTCTTTCTTGATTTTTTTCTTTAATCTTCTGTATATTAATATTCTTTTCGACGTTATGAATTACGTGATCTGCAACGAATTAACATACCTGCGCTGAAATGTAAGAGAAAACTGTAAAGCATTAATAATGTATTAGTTAATTGTAATAAATCTCTTCCAAGAAAGAGCATTGAGCTGTAGACACGAACCTATTGGATTTCTTAAATAGTAAATTAAAATTTGTTATAAACCTGTGATATCGGGGTGAAGCAAATGCGTTGAGTACAATGCTAGTAATATGCCCTCTTTTTATTCATTTTGTTTATATATATATATTGTCTGTTTTATTCAGCTTGCCATCATTTTTTTTTTTTTTCTTTTTAAATCTGTGAATTATTTTAAAACGGAGAAGCAACAGAAAATTTTTTATGAAATATGTTTACAAAAATTTAGTTTCCGCATGAACAATTGTTACTTATGGGTTTGCGAATGAAATTTTCGTATGTTAATAAAACGAAGATCATCATGGATTTTTTTATTGTGTTGTTTGTATGCAATTTTTTATTTTATTTATTTATTTTCTTTAGAATGCAAGTGTTTGTTTGTTTATTTATGAATTCTTTTTTTTTTTTTCTATATGTAGTGAGTTATATTAAAACTAATTATCTTGAATTACATGTGTTTTTAGAAAAAAAAATAAAAATAAAAAATAAAAAAAAGAACCCGCAAAATGAATAATCTGAACTGCCGTATTGATTTTTAGAATTAAATATCTTTCACGCGACATTTTCCATCGAAATCATTCAAACTTTTTTCAGGCATATACAAAACATTAAAAACGAATTTATTTTAAAGATGAGACATCACCCAACCAAGAAGCATCTAAATACCGAAAAACAACATTTATCTAGAATTTTTAAACATTTATCTAGAACTTTATGAATATTTTCGAAATATTCATAAAATTCTAGATACATTTTATTTATTTTTAAAAATTATAAAAGAAATATTATAAAAATTACAAAAAAATTAAATATTAAGTTTTATTAAAATATCATTTTATAATTTTCTTTTAAAATATTATTTTAATTATTCAAAATATTTTTTAAATATTATTTTAAAATATTATTACATAATTATACAATTTTGCAGATATCTAATATTAAATTTTATAAATTTAAAATTTAATATTTGGTTGACCAATTCCACATATAATCAAATGGTTCAGTTCTAAAAAATACAGTTTTAGAAATTTTTTAAAATCCCATTAATTATTGAAGAAATCTAACTTTCCTAAGAATGGGAGTCTGACAGTTTAATTTCTAGAAACGGAAAAACGTTTTACATGATTATCAACAAAATTGTTTGCGTGTACTTGAGACATTTGAAGTCTATTGGTGAATTTCAGTTCCAAACGATTTTAACGGTTTTAAGTATAATATTTAGGCATTCATTTATACCGCCCGGAGCCCGAAGACTTGCGTAAGATTTGAGCCCGATCGGGCTCGGGCTGAGCCCGTCTCATCTCTATACCACGACCCTTCGTCAGATGAACAAAGTAGGTACAAATGCAGCAAACAAAACAACAGGGGCGTTATAAATTAATCTCTACATGAAACTGCATCCTGTTGCTAAAACAGGCGGGTAGATTGTCACGAAATTCGGAATGTACATGAGAAGCACTCGAGAAATTTCAAAGAAAAAAATTTAGTTACAAAATGTCCTACAGTTAGTTCATTAGTTTATTTTTATTTTCATTTTCATTTTCATTTATTTATTTTTTTATATTATTTATTTATTTATTTATTGTTTTAAAAAAAGTTGATTTGTATTTCTTTCAAATATTGCTGACAATTTCTCTTCAAAAATATTCATATTTAAAAATTTCAGGACCCCCTCACCCCCTTATCCCCATTTTAAAACAATGTTTCTACATATATACAAAAATTTTACCCTGGTTTACGATTACTATAAAAAATATTTCTCTTAGTTTTACAATTATTGGTTTAAGATAATCCTCATTGTATACACTTGTACTATTTTTTTTTTCTACTCTGCCATATAAAGATTTTTCAAAAATAAATAAATAAATAAATAAAGCAGGGCTAGAACGCCACCTTATGAATGACATGCACTAAAAGCTAATCAGCTCCAGCTTAAGTCAAGAACTAAACAAAATATAAGTTTATATTAAATTCCGTCAATTCATTCATAAGATAAAGCATCCATAAAATTTCAGTAACACAGAGATGGTCAGAGATAGGACATTTTCTAAAAATGATTATATCCTGTTGCGGACATCTTAAAACGTGCAAACTCATAGAAAAACGGAGGTCGAAATTTTCATGAATCTAACTTTTTCTCTTTATATATGTAGAAGAAAATAAAAATAACACTAATAACAAGTTATTAAAATAAAATTGCACTATTTGAAGTAAAGCACGCCTTCAAAATTAATTTTGTCTCTCAATGAAATGTGAAGCACGGAAGTAAATAAATTTAGTATATATCTGAAAATAACTTGAAACATTGTCAAAAATATTTCCGTATCTTGGCATTATCTTATTTTACGATTCTCTTTTTACGTTTCCACAATACAGACTGCTTCAAAAAAATTCCATTTCTAACATTTCACAGACATTCAACACCGCTGGCATCCAAACGTGAAACACGAAGCTCTCTATATCGTGTTTTTTCTCTTAAATTCCCCTGAAAACTTGCATTTTCTTCTCTTTCACATCTTTACATAGTTTAAAGAAATACTGTATTTTAAAACATGAGTACGGATTCTTTCTTCTATTGTTTTCAAAACAATTACACAGCTATAAAATGTCACTTAGTTCGTTACTAAAAATAAAATATAGTATTAAAAGCATCCTGCTGCGCTAATATTTTGAGTATAATTGAACTTAAAATTGTATTGTTGATAAAGATAAGCTGCTTTGTAGAAGTTTTGTAGTTATTTATTGTTTATTTCTACATTTTATTATAGATTATTTACAATGTATAATCTTCAGACATTAATCTGTTTTTCATTGTATATTGTATAATTTTTCATCTTAGTTTTGCATAGTAAATCTACAAAATTGTACTTTATATTGTGTATGTATATATATATATATATATATTTCAATTTAAATGTAAAAAGGATTGCAATTTACCGTTTTGTAAAGTTTATTTCATAGAAAAATTGTAGGATACATAAAATTATTTAATCATATGTCAAATTTTATAGAATATTTTTAAAAAGCCAACGAATGTACGTAACAATTTATTATGCAAACTACAACCCTATACATGCAAAAAAAAAATAAAAATAAAAAATAAATAAATAAATAAATAATAATAATAATAATAATAATAATAATAATAAAATAAAAAAATAAAATGCAAACTAGTAAATAATGGCATGCAACGATGCAATGAGCACAACAAAAATTCTTTCACCCAGACATTAATTTGACACATTTAAAACATAATGTTATTTCTATTTTTTTTAAAATATAGTACCTGGCTAGTTACCGAAATACGCGATTAGTTTATCGCATGATATAAAAATCCCTGCTTTATTTAATATTCGACCGCCAAAATACCTGATATTTTTGTGGCATATTCATGAAATGCGAAAACACTTGATTGCTAGCTTAAAAGATTCAGCTCCTTGGAAATACCGAAATTTTACAAAAATAATTGTTCTGTCCTTCTGTCATTTTTATACTAAAACCATTCTTACATCTTAAACAACATTCTGAAATTTTTTTAGAAACAATCTATTAAAACTAATGTTACGTCTTTTACAAAGAATATTTGTACTCTATTTTGCCTTTTAAATCAAATCTTTAAGCTCATTTAACTGGTAACCGAAAAAAATGGTAAAGGAAAAAATGGTTACGGAAATAATGGTAAACGGAAAAAATGGTAACGGAAAAAGTGGTAAGCGGATGTAATAATGAAACTTTTGCAAGTCTGAAACTTACTTAATGTTTTAATTAATCATAATGTGTGCACCAACATAAATGAACTTTTGAATGGAAGAGAAAAATAATTCATGTTAATATTTACTGTTAAATTATTGCTTTTCTCAATTAAAAAGAATTAAAAGCGTATGTTTTCTATACAAGTTAAACCATAAATTAAAAATAATATTTATTTTACAATTCAATATTTTAGAAGTTAAAATTTTACATTTATCTGCCATATAATTTTCTAAAAAATATTTATTTTTTTTTTTTCACAAAGGAAAAAAAACTTAATTATTATTGTTGTTGTTGTTGTTGTTTTATTTGTGTTAAAATATTATCTTAGAATTTTTTTTTTTTTTTTAATTCTTTTTAATTAGAAAAAATTAGCACAAACTGTTGTAAGCAATATTTTTCCATTTTATCTATCGATAATTGTGTCACTGTATTGAAAGTGGTTTTTTAATATTTGAAACTTGTACAATAATTTAATGTGCATATTTATAAAATTGACTTTTGCAGGAAAATACTTTAAAACAAAGGAATGTATCAAGAATTTTTTTATTCAATATTATTTATTATTCTCAATATGCTAAAAAAAAATTTAAGTCTTATAAAAATCTTCTAAAAGAAAGCGAGGGGAAAGAAAAAATCATTATTTAATTAAAGGTCTTGGATGGGTTAAACAAAGCTGAAACTTCCAAAATTCTGATACGCCTATAAAATATTAATGAGTTTGGTAGAGACGAGAACAATTGTAAATAATGACAGAAAATGACAGAAAATGAAAATAGTTTAATTACTCAAGGGGAAGTATTTTTGAATAGTATTTTTAAACAACATTTCTTTCCCATGAACATAGTGTAAAAAGATTTCTTTCTCAGAGTTCACTACCTATTTCCAATTTCTAAGAAACTGTTCAAAGTATAGTATCAGTTTTATATGTCTGGGTTTGGGAGGGCATAGGTAAAACAAAAGAGGGGGGGGGGACTTTCAATCACATATTAGTGATTTTAAAGAAATTTTTTATGTTATACAATTATTAACTGACAGAAAAAACAGGAGAATTATAACATACTTGGGAAGTGGGGGGGGGGGGGGGGAGTGCGCAAAGAAAATGTGATTTTTTAATTTTTTCAAATTTCAATCAAACTTTGTATAATGTTTACATAGTAATTTATAAAATATATTGTGATGACTAAATTTATATGGAATGGTCTTGGGGAGGAGCAGGTTGCAAATGGAAATATTTTTATTTTTATTTTTTCTAACTTTATTTTGAGATTTCTATCAAACTGTGTACGTACAATTAATACTTACTAATTCAGAAAGAAAAAAGTGCACAATGCGCTAAATATATTTAGGGGAGATAGGGCTGGAGTGATAGAAGGGAAAAGGATGATTTCTATTTCATATAAAATTTCATTGATTTTAACGAAATAAGAAAAACCGCTGCAAAGTGAGGTTTACGAGGTGAAGCTGACAAGGAATATTAAAAATATATTTACACTATTTTTTTTTCTCCTTAAACGAAACATTGTGTAGAAAGAAGGGGAAAAAAAGAGGTTCTTAGATATATAAGAACGAATTGGGGCTGGGAAGTGGAGGAAGGCGCTTTATATAATTTTTTGAATGATTTCAATATAGTTTTATATAATTATCTTCAAGCTATGTGGAAAGACACTCGAAGCTTAAATATAGAAGAGGATCAGAAGAAAGTGATATAAAAACAATCTCTTTCTTTCCCTCCACCTACCGGTAGATGAGAAATGCAGGATTTGATCTCAGTCACACTTATCGATCTAGTCAATAGGAGTTTTCCATGGTTTTCTCTGAAATTCGCGTAAATAGGCTTTGAACACCTTAGAAAGACCCCCCCCCCCTTTGAAAGTCTTTTTTTTTAATGTAGCTGTATAAAATACAATTCTGTGTAAACGTACATAAATAATGAAATTTGTTTCCAACTTTTCATTGAGAAAATTTTAAAAATATATGAATATTTATGATAGCAATATTCAACCAGGAAAAGGTTTCGCTAGTGCACAGGCCTCATTCTCCTCCCCCCCCCCCCCACTGAGTGTGTAAATTTTAAATATGGGTATTTTTCAAAAGAACTCGTGAATAACCTTAAAATCGATGGTTGAATTATAGATCTATGATAATCCAATATAAATTTATCGATGTTTTTCACTTTTAAGAAAAAATAAATAAATAAATAAAATAAAAATATTGTAGAAAATTCACTTTTTTGCGACAATTAATGTTTTCTCTTGGAGGAAAATAATCAACATTCATCATATAAAATATTTTTATAAATAATTTGTGGTGAGGGGAATTGTATAGGAAAATATAGAAGAAAGTTTTTTGGTGACCACTTCATACTAGTTTTAATGGTGAAATTATGCTCTTGTCATCTCAAAATGTTTAAATCCGTTGGCAACCAGAAGTGAGAAATTTTTACGAATCCAATACGTTCTTCTATGAAAACAAAAAATAATTATTATTAGATTGTTTTCTTTTATGATAAATGTTAATAAATTTATTACTAATGAGAGTAATCTATACAAAAGAAAGTTAATATTAACTGTTTTAAAAATGTAATATTTTTCTAAGATTTTGCTGTTAATATGGAATATTTGCTAATATTCTTCCAAAAATTAATCTTCTAAAATTAAAATATTAAATTAAAAGAAGTGAAAAAATATCTGGAGAGCAGGGAGGGGAGATACAAAACATTTCTCGTAAGAAAGTAAAAAGTATTATTATTTTATTATTTGAATGGGTGGAAAGGGATCGTTGATGCTGTGGTCAAAAGACCGAAAATTGTTCTAACATACTACATGGAATTTTCTCTACTAATATATACAATAATGATATTTATTACTATATTTATAGGAAGTTTCCGATGTTCAAGAATACCATTTTTTCCGTTTACCCTTATTTCCGTTACCATTTTTTCCATTACCATTTTTTCCGTTTACCATTTTTCCCGTTACTATTTTCTTCCGTTACCATTTTTCCATTACCATTTTTTCCGGGATCCCATTTAACTGTGTTCATATATTTTTAGAATTTTCATTGTTTCGGAATGCTAAAGATTTGTGAAGTGTGGTTGAAATTTCTCAAATCTTTTATTTGAATATATATGCTCACTAAATGGCAACACCTCGATTCAGACGGATGAAAACTCATTTTTCGAGGAAACCGCAGCTTTTAGCAAACAGGAGAGCAATCACGATGATGACGTGAATGGAGCTTCTTTCTGATCTCGGATGGATAACATAATTATTTGAAGACTATAGTTGAGACGACTTATTTCAAGATGATTTGTGATTGCATTATTTTATTAGTTAAGACTTCTCTGAATTACGATAATTAATTATTTAAAGCATTTAAAAATCATATCGTCTCGTACAGTTATATTATATTTTAATTACATTAAAAATCGAGACAATATACATTAAAAAATATACATTTTAAAACATTAAAACGCATAAAACATAAATTTAAACGTTTCGAGCCTTTTGCAGGCTCCTCAGCATAGTAAAAACATCAAAAAGTAAACGCTGAGAAGAACAACAGATCTCCTTTAAGAGAGTACAGCGTATTCAGCGAGGACTGCGAATACTGTTTCGTATACCAGCCTTCCAGGAAAATTCTTGAATGATAATTTGAACAGTTAAATATGATTATTTTAGTATCGTTAAAAAAAAGTAGATGGTCGGTTTCTATGGCATGCTGCACTATTTTATAACGTATATCACGGTTTTTGAAATTTCTTTTGTGTTCGAGAATTTGAGTATGAAGGGAACGGCCAGTTTCACCAATATAAACCGAACTGCAAGATTTACAAGGGATATTATAAATAACACCTGTACGGGAAAAGGGGGGGGGGGTATAACAGGTTTTAAATTAGGAAGTAAATTACGGATTAGAAATTGGGGTTTATAGGATACAGATATATTAACAGTGCGTAAAACTTTGGCAATAGATTCAGAAATTTTTTTATAGTAAGTAATAGTAACGAAATATTTAGGTGATTTGAAGGCATTAATTTCATGATTATCAATATTAAAGTCATACTCTTTTAATTTTCTTTTAAGTCAGTGAGAGGAATAATTATTACGTTTTAAGTCCGAAAAAATTCTTTTTTAATCTAACTGGAAAAGCTCTTTAGTACTGCAATATGATCATGGTTTTTGAAATTTTTTATGTTCAAGAATTCGAGTATGAAGGGAACGGCCAGTTTCAGCAATATAAACCGAACAACTTCACCGCGCTAAATCATATTGCAGTACTGAAGAGCTTTTCCAGTTAGAATTAAAAAGATTTTTTTCGGACTTAAAACGTAATAATTATCCCTCTCGCTATCTTAAAAGAAAATTAAAAGAGTATGATTTTAATATTGATAATCATGAAATTAATTCCTCCAAATCACCTAAATATTTCGTTACTAATCCTTACTATAAAAAAAAATTCTGAAACTATTGCCAAAGTTTTACGCACTGTTAATATATGAATATGCTACACATGCAGCTGTTAACTCATTTTTCGCATTTACTTTTGTAGATATAACAGTTTCACTTAACAATTGGTTTATTGGATACATGAGAAGTTATACTAAAAGATTACTAACTATTATATTAAATTATTAATATTAGAATGTCATATTAAAACATACTAAAAGATATTTATACTACAACATTACCTAAATTATTCAGAATCATGTGTATGACATATGTTGCTCTTTGGGACATGTCCCAAGGTACAACATGGTTTACTGTCCCAAAGTATAATGACCACACGGTTTAAATAAAATCAAAGTGGTGGTAAATAAAAATACAATGTCATTACTTTCTCATAACCAAAACATTTAAAAATCTTTTGTTCAACATCCATTGAACATTGAGTAGAATAGTTTTACAAATACTAGTTTAGAAATTGAAATTAGAATGAGAAAAATATTTACTTTTAAGTGACAAAATTTTCTTTCACTTATTAAGGCCTGTGCTTAGTGTTTCTGATGCTGCCTTTTACTGTTCTGTTATCTACTTGTTAGTGCCACACTTAGAAATAAAAAACATTTTGGTATTGCAAATAGGCTTTTAGAAATTGCCAATGCCCCAAGGTACAACACTGTCCTCTATATACGAGCCCCAATATATGTAATATCACAAACATTATATACACAAATAAAAACTATACACCTAATTTCATGTAATCCATAATTATTTGTACCAAATTTAACGTTATTTGGATGATTGTGTAATATTATCTAATTCTTTTGTGTGGCAATGTAGATAACTATTAAGCATATGTGCACCTTTCTTTAGAGAAAACATGCTTTTAAATGTCTTAACGATATATGCTAGTTTCATTATGCTAAATACAACCACGATAAAATACGTTGAAATAAAATTGTATCCATAGGCCAGAATGATAAGAAATACATTGGTGTGTCTCTGTATACGAAACATAAACAATACACACACCAAAAAAACGTACATAGCATTTTCTGTATGGTGCATAAACATGCATACCAATTTGCAAGTCAATCGAGTGACTTTTGTGGCTGGTACATACAAATTCTGTCCATAGGCCGTAATGATACGAAAAATTTTGGTGTGTCTCTGTACATAAACAAAAATAATGCAAACTTAAAAATATGCAGCTAGTTCTGTGTCGCTCATGAACATGTGTCGCAATTTTCACGTCAACCGGGTTATATTTGGGACCACTATCGTGATATAAACAAGTTCTACATACAAATTCATTGGTAATACTGATAAGAAAAACTTTGATACATTGTTGAACTCGAAATACAAACAGAATACACACCCAACAATATGAAACTAATTTTGTGTGGCTGATAAACATGTGTACCAATTTACAACTCATTCGGGGGGGTTTTGCGACTGCTACTGCAGTGCACACAAATTCCACATACAAATCCATAGGCCGTACTGATAAGGAAACTTTGGTGCATTCTTGTATACGAACTAAAAACGAAATACACATCCAAATTTATACAACTAATTGCTTCGCTCATCGACATGTGTACCAATTTGCAACTCAATCGGGTGATCGCAATACACACGCGCACACAGAGATACCGAGTCTCAACAGGAGTGTCTCAACTGACGTTTCGGCAATAAGAGATAAAATGAAAGAAATGATAAAACTTTAGTTGATAAAACATCGATATTACATCCATCCATTATGATAAAGTAAAAAAAAAAAAAAAAATCTTATAATTTTAAATTAACTCTTGTAGTTGAATAAGTAAAAATAAATTGAAATCGTTTTGTATCCCAAACAAAACAGCGTAACACACTAAATGTAAGGGGAAAAAAATGGATTTTTCACATGCAAAATAACATTTTCCTTCATTTCCAAAGCATGTTTTACCAGCTCATTTGCATATGTTTTGATAAAATACATAACCATATTCTCATGCATGTATGCCCTGGTAATCTGTACTCCAATTGGTCAAGGGTGAAAAGCGCGTGCATTTTCAGAAAAATCGTGATATTACGTATTCAAAATAGACCCATCCTTCCCAATTACGCAAATACTCAAGATTCCAAATAAAGCAATTACGCAAAAGAATCGTGAAATTTATCGCTATTAGTGTTGCACACAAGTTCTACCGACACCGATTTGCTCCCCCTCTCTCTCTCATATGGATACTTTTATTTTATTCGTATTACATTTGAGCTGTATAATAGAAGGCCAAATTAATATTCCCCTGGCGCTTAAAAACTATAAATAATTTCAGAGTGGGTAGTTAATAAACCGCATGAATATAACAGCTACATAAATATTCTTCGGGTTACACTTTTTGTTCTAGTCTCTATTTAATTTTTCAAAACTAAAGATCTCCCTTGTCAGAAGAAGTATGTAGTTCATGCTTTGATCATTCCGACAAGTTATTTTTATACTTTTTGTTTCTTTTAACATATATAAAAGTAATTTAAAATTTAAAAGAAATAAAAGATAATTATTGATGTTGATATCTATAATAAGTTTTTAATTGCTGGATTACTTTATTTTTAGTTTGAATTGTTAATTTATAATTTCATAAACGTGATTTAACAATAGTCATAAGCCAATAACCGATGAAAATTTGGTGAAATATTGTATGCTTTCTGTTTGTCAAGTCATAGTCAAGGAAATTATTTGAAAATTTTATACTCATGACTATTATTATATTTTTATATCATTATTATATCCGTAATCATGAACTTGTGTGCACTGATAAAATTTTTAAAAGAAAACTACTGACAATCATTTATCTTAAGTCTTATGTAAAGGACAAAGAAATAATTACAACATAAAAAGAACACGTTTTTAAATTTTCTGTTGCATCATATAAACTTGACAATTCTATGTATCAATAAATACTTAAAAAAAAAATTTTTTTTGATGAATTATCCCATCAACTTGAAAGAAAATGATCAAATGCGTAATAAAGAGAGCAATTATAAGAAATTTTCAAACATTTCTTAATTAAATAAAAGTATTAAAAAATTGAATAAAGCTCAAAAGGTTGATTGTACTGTATGTAACATAATAGAAACAGTGAAAATATTTACAGTACAGTAAAAATATTTGTATTTTATGTAGTAATGGATCTAAAAATAATAAAGAAAAAGTTCCAATTATGATGAAGCCAAGATACAATCTGTAAGATAATTTATGCTCTAAATTAAACAGTACAGTACGATACTAATAATAATAATTATAATAATAAAACAGAAACATAAATAACATAGTTGTATATATTTAATTTTTTTTTCTTTTGGAAAAAATAAAATAAAATAATAATTTGTTTTGGTTTTGGTTTTGATTTATTAATTATTAATTTAATTTAATTTTTTGTTCTTTTTCTTTCTTTCTTTCTTTCTTTTTTTTTCTTTTTCTTTTTCTTTTTTTTTTTTTTTTTTTGTGTGTGTGTGTGTGTGTGTTTTCTTTAAAGCATTTTTTTTTGTGATCCGACGCTTTCTTAATCTCGCCTTTCCCCACGACTAATCCGATCGCGGATTACACGTACCAATGTACCAAAAACTCATGGCTGAATTTTTATGGTTACAATATTTACTTCGCATATTATGAGTTCGGAAAGTAAAAATATGTATTTCTGCAACTACTTACAATACCGTTAACAAGCTAAAGAATGACTCATCCAAGGCCGATTGTATACTCGCAGGAACAGGCCTGGGTGGGGTGCTCTCAATAGAGCTCCTCTAAGGAGTTCTAGGCCGTATTTACATAAATTTCGGAGAAAAATATACCAATACACGATTACCATACTGCTTATTTAAGAACTTTAAAAAGAGATAATAACAAATTTTCTGGATTTTATTCTTCGAAAAAAAAATAAATAAATAAATAAATAAATAAATAAATAAATAAAATAAGATAAAAAATTAAAATTAATAATTTAGTGCGTAAGGACTTATGAAAATTTAAATCGATTTATTTCTTTTTTCAATAACCTCCCAAACCTCCCAAAATGTGTTCCATCCATAGCAATTTAGTCAGTTCAAGTAAGACAATACAATCATAGTCGATTAACATTTCTGGTGTAAAATAACGTCATCTAACAGTATATTTGCAGTTTACATAAGTAAAGCTGAAAATGATCTAGTATTTTCTTTTTACGCATTTTATTTCTATTATTTTTTCGTTGAAATGCATCAGTTTTACATACATGTATGCATATACATTTAAATATATTTCCAAATCAAGAAAATACCCCCATATTGTTTATAAATGTTATAATTAACAACCCTATTGAAAGTGTTATGAATAATAGTGTTGCTAACACGCCATATTTATTATCAGCTATTTGCATTTAAACGCTTTCGCCTTCTTAAATTAAGTCAGTTTAACCATGTATTACAACGAAAGATACAATAAAACATTTTTTAACCTGTTTCATAATCTTTCTTGCTTCTTACATATTCATCTACCGTAACAGCAATTTTTACTTCATCAACCCACGAGACAGCCCACGCATTACGTACATAATACGCAATGAAATCTATTGAAACATGGTGTTTCCTCCAGTCATACACCCCTGTACCAATAATATGAGAAATGTTTTTTTTATTTGTTTATGTATTTTAATTTTTTTTTTTTTTTTTTTTTTTTTTTTTCGATATACCTATCCTAGTGATTAGATTGTAATTTCACGCCATCTCCTTCATGTATCAACACTTTATAAAGCAATTGACATAAGTATTGTATTCAAAAAAAAAAAAAAAAGGATTAACCATTTTAAGGCATCTGGCGTACAATGTACGTCTTTATTCTGATAGTAAAGATTACAAGGATTAAGTAAAGATTAAAGGAATTAAAATAACACTGTCTTCCTACCTCAATTTATTGGAGTTGGAGAGTGAAAAAAGTATTTTTATACATTAAAAGCATACTTTTCCACCAAATTAAAAAACGTCTATGACATTGATTTGCCCGTCAGTCTGTGTCATTTCTATAACTATTTTCAGAATTACGTTCAAAATAATAAATGATAATCAGGTTTATTATAGCATGTTTGGTGCTGAAATGGTATGCATAGCACCGTTAGTTCGTGTTCAGAGATTCAAAAGAAGCTAGATGCATTACAGACTATAGGATGTATTTTTACAAAACCGTTATACCATATGCTACATAAAATAAAACAAAATTAATACACATGAGTCAAATGCACAGAAGCATATTTAATATAGAATATAACGTGGCATGATCAATAGTAATGATCTATAATACATCAACACCATACAAAATATTCAGATACATCATGGTATGTAGATGAGAAATATTAAAAAAAAAAAAAAAAAAAAACACTTTCTATTGTATTATCGATTTTTTTCCCTACTACACAGGATTATAACTACACTGTTAAAAATTTCTGTAAATTTAATTTAAATACTTATCCAAAGTCTATGTAAATTTACAGTGATTCGTAATTAAAAGTAAGTAATCGAAATTCTCAATGTTTATTCTTCAATTTTACACATTTTTATAATTTAATTTTTTAATTAAAATTAAAAATGACTGTTTCTACTTTAGAAAAAGCATTCCAAGTCCGAAATATATTCCCACCAATAATTAATTAAATTAATATTATTTATTAAAATCAATGTATAAAATAAGTTTTTTAACATCTCCGTTTATTTTTCTCTGTAATTTTACGTAAGACTTTAGATAATAGATTACACAGAGTTTTCTGTTGAAATTTTTAACAGTTGACACTATATGTTTCACGTGAAAATTTTCCCAATACACTGCTGGATTACACATTAGCAATATATTTTATATCTTCTCTTTAATAATAAAACTATAAATGAAGTTTTTGTGAGATTTCGTTTACAATAATTATCCCCTAAAAGTCTATTATGAAAAAAAAAATTCTAATGTCTACGAAATGTAAAAAAATAAACGTATTTTTGTGGCTTACCAGCACTTTAGTAATGCTAACTAGAGGTCTGCACGGGCCGGGTTCGGGCCGAATTTTTCAATCTGTTCTCGGGCCGGGCCCGGGCTTTAAAGTTTTTTGCAAGCTCGGGCCGGGCCGGGTTCGAGCTCAATTTTTTCTGTATACTCGGGTCGGGCCGGGCCTGAATGAAATTTTTTTTCGGGCCGTGTCGGCCCGAATCTTTTTCTGGTTTCATTCTTAATCAACGAAAAAGGAAAATGATAAAATATTTCTTCAGTCATTTATTTCACATAATTTTACAGGCTGGTATATCACATAAAATTTTATTTTGTTATAAAATGTCTGTAACTTCAATTTAATTGCTTATCAGCCTGTCTTTTCGCGATTTGATTTTCCGCAAATACTTTTAGCATGTCTCGAAATTAATGTATTTTATTTCAAGTAATATTAAATGGTTTCGTATTCAAAATAGTATGCATGCCACTACTAGTTTGCGCACATATTCAAACAAAATAAATTAGATATGTTACTGTGTATAAGGCTTTAAGCCCTATGCTCTGTAGAGTTTAGGTGGTATGAAGGCTATAAAAATCCTGCCGCTGTAACTTTTTCTCTAAACTGCTTTTTCTTTTCTCCAGTGCTTTGAATGAAAGTAGCATCATTTTTAGCATGTACAAAAGCCTCTTTTCTATAGAATATGGTTGGATTACCATTAAAATTTTGTTTACCGATCACATGAAATATTCGTATAAATTACGGTACATAAGAGGAAACGGTTGAACGTGCATTTTTAGTAGTAATAACCATTTTAAATACCGTCCTATATTGTTTGATGAGTGTTAATATTTTCGGTTTGACTTTCTGTTTGTCTTTGTACCTTCTGTACGTTTATAATGAACTTTTGTTTATATATAATTATCTTGTAAAAGTTCAGCAGTTTTGTTAAAGAAGATTCTATTGCTTCGCTATATAAAACCTCTGCAAAACACATACTAAAAATCTTTTTCATAGAAAGGCATGCATTTTTTTTTTTCATATTTTTTAATCGGGCCGGGCCTGATTTTATCGTTTTTTTTTGTCCGGGCCGGGCCGTACACTGGCAAAAAATAAACGGGTCGGGCCAGGACCGGGCCGAATTTTTCAATTTCATACCGGTCCGGTCCGGGTAAGCAAAGCTTTCGTAAGGGCCAGGCCTCAAAATTCCGGTCCGTGCAGACCTCTAATGCTAACCACAAGTTGAAAACTGATCTAATAATTTCTTCAATGGTTGGTTGGTTGTAGGGTTTTATGGCTGAATGTCTAAGCTAGGATCCTAGGCCTGTAGGTTGAATGCTCTCCGTGGGAGTCTTTCTAAGGGGTCCTAAACCGCGTTTATGCGAGTTTCAGAGAAAATTACAGAAAACTCCGAACGGCTAGGTCGATGAGTGCGACCTGGGATCGAACCCGACACTTCCTATCTACCAGCTTTGACCGCAGAACCGGTCGGTCGCTTGTGGTCTCTTCACTGTATCTATAAGCAGAAACAGGTATTTAGGCTTCAATATTACTCTCATAATATTTTAAAAGATTATATATTAATTACAGTGTCTAAAGACAAAATTCGAGATTTAAGTGTTAAACACAAAATATGTTTAAAGGTCCCATCACGGAAATTAAATACTTGAGAGCCAAACAATGTACTACAAAAAAAATAATAATAATAATAATAATAATAAATAAATAAATAAATAAAAATAACAGTTATTTATACAGTTATTAAGTATTTTATAATCTATACTAGCCGCGTGATTTTTCTCTCTTATTCAAATTTTTACATCAATTAGTTAATTAATTATGAATTATTAAGTTAGCTTACATACATATACATATGTATGTACATGTATTTTGCATCCAAATTGTATATTTACGTATAAAAAATTACAATATATGCTTAAAATATACAGAGTATAAAGAATATTTTTACAAATTTTAAATTATAATTCAATCATCATATTTCAAATACAAACGTTCAAAAATTTTTGACTGTTATTGTTTGAAAAAAATATCTGTCTGTCCATCAGAGATATAACTTACATTGAAAATACTTCAGTATTCGAACATTTAAAGGTTTCTTAAAAAATAACAAATAATAGCTACTCTCCACTAATACAAAATGTATTGTAGGAAATTTACTTGATAATTTCTATTTTTTATCGATATTTTAAAACGATAAGTTTAATAAAATTTGAACCTAATTGTCCAAAAATTTCATTGTAGTAAAATAAAAAATGTTACATATTTTCAAATTTCTTTTTGCACTTAATGTCAAAAGGCGTTGCCTAAAAAAAAAATTATACGCAATTTTATTGTAAGTAATATAAAATGAAAAGATTCTAAAAGATGAACTTTTGGGATTGGGACAATTTTCATGTAAAAGTTTTAATTTTAACAAACATTTTTTACAAAGTGTTGTGATAATACGTTTATTTATTGTCTCATACCAAATTTCAAGTTATTATTTCAGCAGTTTTAGAATTCAAATCATTTAAAGTTTAATCCTCTAAGCCAAAACTCTGAAGATCTGAAACGACTATAGAGAGACATGGTATCGAACCTGGCAATTTCCATCTACCATCTTCCAGTTGGATTAGCTGTAGGGATTAAGGCCGATTGACTGCACTGGGGTGGGGGTCTTCGTGGGGGGTCTTTCTAAAGGGTCCTAGCCCGTATTTACGCATATTTCGGAGAAAACCACGAAAAAATCCGAAAGGCTAGGACGATGAGCGTGACTTGGGATCGAGCCTGGGCACCTCACGTCTACCAGCTTTGAGCACAGAACCGCTCGGCCGCTGGTGGGCCCCTACCACTTTCGATATTAGACCCTCTATGTCACAGGAGAAGCACCTACTTGAGGATTTAGGTTTGAGGTGTCACTCTGCGACAGTGGTTTTCAAAAAGTGTGTTCGAGCTGGAGTCCTGCGTGGGACCCGACCCGACCCGCAAAATGACTTTCGATTCACAACAACACTCCAACCGAAAGCTTCTCAGCGAGAACCCGACCTTAGAACTGAAATACAAGATCGTTAAATTTATGTTATAAGACGTTGAATTTGAATTCTATTACACAAAATATAATTATATCATTTATCAGACCTTTCAGATAATTACATGTTTAATAAACGATTATAATTATATATGTCTAATACTGAACAAAACTTCAGTAAATAATATAACAAAATTTCATGTGTATACATTTTACTTTTAAAAAATCCATGATTTCCAAAATTCTCCAATCGTTGGTGGACGTAGGAGAATGAGTTCGATTCCCCCGCTGTACCTGGATATCTTTCCAAATTTTCGTACTGTAATCCTATGAATGGATATCAGTACTCATCCCGACAAAGATTACAAGCAGACTTAGAGTCAAGCAGTGTTGTGCAAGTTCACGAAAAAAACGAACTAGTTCAAACTCAAGTTTATCGTGTAAAAAACGAGTTAGTTCGCGCTCAAACTCATGTCTGAAAGAAATGAACGCGTTCAGCTCAAGTTCATTTTTAAAAACAGGCGAAGATCATTAAAAGTTCATTTTTACGTACATTTTTTTTTTTTTTTTTTTTAATAGATCTTATCCTCTGTGAACACTTTCATAGGTAATTTTCCTTTTTTTTTTCTAAAATTACCAATTACCATGAAAATTATTTTTAATTTTACGCTTAATTAAACTTATTAACTTTTAATTCTTAATTATAACTTATTAATTTAATTGTAGTAAAAATGTATTTAGCAAACACTTCTGAATAGTGTACCCACTGTTTTTGCATGGCTTTTTATTCTCAAATTTTCAATACGTTTGTTTAAGCGCATGAGAACTTATTAATAGGAGACAAATTCTATCATTTAAGAGGTTCCGTTGTTTTAAATCAGTGTTGCGCAGGACCGCGTTCATGAGTTTAATTAAAACTTTTTCAGTTTTGAGCTGAATTTCGCTCGTTTTTTAAATTGTGAACTTGAGCTGAGCAAAGTTCGTTTTCTCATGAATTTGAGCGGGAAAAGTACATACTCATATGGATTTTATGCCTTTGGGAAAAAATTTTATATTCTTGATAGCAATACTTTCTACCCTTTTAATCGCAAGAGAGGACGCATTTCTCACAAGAGAGAAACGCATCGGGTCGGGTAATCGCTTATTACCTGCTTTGCTGGTCGGGTGCAGGTAAAATTTGCATTAATTTTTATTCACAAAATGTTTTCTCCGAAGATTGTTTTATGCTTTACTTATGAATCTAAACTTTTAAATGAAGAGATTGGATGACATTGTCTTCCTTCCTAGTAAATTAAAGACATGACTGATAACATGAATTTAATTACATTTACCTAAATATTAATACTTAACGTTTAAAGCTTCATATGGAAAACTATTTTTCTTTTCGACCTATATTTGCTTCCTTATTTTACTGTCAAAATACTTGGAACAGTGGATTTTTTAAATATATGTTTTAATACAGCTAAAAGTTTGTTTGTAATTAACACTGTTGTAATATTTTTATACCATATTTAATTGTCTGAAAGATTTCTTCAATAATATAATTGTAGTTTGTTTAAAAGAACTTTTATTCAGTTTATTATATAACACAATTTTAACAATATAGCGGGTCAGAAGCTGCAGATTCAGTTCGGGTTGTAGGTGAAAAACTATTTTGCAGGTCGGATCGGCTGTGAGTCAAGTTTACTAGATCCACGCAGGACTCTAAGCCAGTCCTTTCATAAGAAGAAATATAAATTCCGCTGATCACCTAATACGATTGAAGTCTTAAATGCCATATCCAGCAGGCTACCCTTTTCCTTGCTACTGTAATTTTTTTCGTGCCCAGTTTTCCACGATATTATACTGTTGTCAATTTTGTATTTCAGTTTTCATGCAAGCAAATCCATGCTATTTTAATAACACAAATTTTTGTGAAATACCTCCTATTATGAAAATTTATGGAAGTTCTAAGAGTAATTTAAGAAAAGTTTTAAGAAAGCCTTTCATTATAAATAAAAATATAAAGATTTAAAAGTATAATATTAAATCTCAATAATTAAATCCTGATTTCTAGTATCATAAATGATATTTTAAAACTAGCTGTACATTAAAAAAACAGAAAAAGAATCTTTAGTTCAATACACGTATAATTTAATTTTTGTGGATGCATTCGTAGATATATATATATTCATTAAAAAAAAGAGAATAAGAGAATTTAAATTAGATTATAAATAGCTTGTTGTAATAAGGAGGATTATTATTCTGTTTTTATTTATATTTATATTTATCTTATTTTTTATTTCATTTACTTATTTTTACTGATTATTATTTGCATTTCCCAGAACTGCTGAAATTAAAATAATCATTGATATAAAATCTACATCTCTGATATGAAATTATTTCAATAACCTGAATGCATTTTTATTTTTAATATTAAAAATATAAATAATCATTAAAAAATATACTATTATTCTCTTTAATCTATGTGTAACATGTGTTAAACCAGTAATCTTTGTTTAATCTTTTATATTTTAAAGATGCTTATCTTTCAATGCAAGAGTTATAAAATAAAGATAAGAATCATTTTCGCAAATAATAACAGGAATCTCATTTTTAAAGAAAAAAGAAAATCTGTGAACATGGACTGACGCCTATAGAGCAAGATGTGATAGTAGATCCTTTCATTGTTTGCATCGTCTATCAGCGAAACGAAATGTCCATTACTTTTATGAGAAGGCGGCAATTTGTCACACTGCCTCAGGGCTATGGGGTATGGTACATCTCCCATAGCTCTGGGAGGTCTTGCTAAAGACCTTTGCATCGTGGCACCAGCGTAAAGTCCGGTTTCCACTTGGGCTCATTGGGCGCTTTCTATTCAGAATCCTTTGATGTGGCCACGCCAGCTCAATCTAGCTCACTCCAGCTCAAAACCCTGGAACGGGGTCCCCTGCTGAGATAATTGCGGGGCTGGGGGTAGATATCTTTGTCAATTTTGCATGCTTTCCTTTGAGGTAACTGCCCAATCTGATAAAAAAGGGCTACAACTGATGACAAGACATTTGGCTCTTTGTGTCGGAAGCGTGATTAATGACATTTTGAGCGTTGATCTTGAGCCCAAGTGGATACTGGCCTTAAAGGCCAGTATCCACTTGGCAATGTCCACTTAAGCAATGTTACTAGTATTTATAGTATTGTAGAATGCAGGAAGTTGTCTGCAGCCGAAGTATTGTACTACGTAACAAAAGGTTCTCACGCTTTTTTCTTTTGAATCCAATATAATGTTGATGTGTATCCTCTTACTAATTACCTTTAACCTATATGTTCGAATTGTGCTGAAAACACTAAACAAATAACTCTCTTCAAAAATGGTCAGGAAACTTACCATATAACTGTTATTTATAAAGTGTATTTATTCGCAATAATTTCCAAGAAATTTTATAAACATGTTTAATTTTCTGTGAAAAAAAAAAAAAAACTTATATCTCAGATTTATCAATATATATTACTATGTAAAAGGATGCGTTTTTATTTATTTATTTTTAAATTCTTTTAAGATTTATTTTTAGTTCTGTAATATACATTTAATAAAGTTTGAGCTTTATAAATCAAAGATTAAATTTTAGGATGTATATTCAAGATGAGGTTCAAGATATGAGGTTCAAGGTATAAGGTTGAAGATTTAACACTTTCAGATCATTATGAATTGATATTTCTTGAATATATATTCTAAAATTAAAAATGGTTTGTGTGGTGCCTGCTTTTTCGCACCTGGTTCTTTTCTTTCGGTAAATTCATTTCGAGACACATCAAGACACTGATCACACTTGGTTTACTTTTAAACGTATATTTACTTACGGCACAAACATAAAATACATAACGAATACAGAAATTAACATCAAGTAAAGTATTTTATAAAAAACATGTAGAATGGAACGTTAGTCCATCTTGATTCACATACGCACACACACTGTTGCCACACTTTCGTACCAAACTTTTTAGTTCTTGTTTTTTAATACTCTCGAAATCAGAGGTGCGGCGTTCACACCTTCCCTCCAGTTTCACTTGAGGGACAATGGCCTTCACAGTGAAACTACTAACCAAAATTTGTGGATAATTTATATAACTGTTCATGAAAGTCTAATTGTCCTTTTAAATTGTTAATTATTGTTTCATCTTTAAATAAATGTTCATGAAAGTTTAATTGTCCTTTTAAATTCTTAATTATTGTCTCATCTTTGACCTAATATCCGATGTTCCATCAAGAGCAATAACATTTATATTTCACTTAATATTTAAATATTTTCTATGGTATAAAATAAGTAACATTTAAACACATAATAGAAATAAAATATATATATAATATATATGAATAAACATTTATCCTGACATGGATTTTCTTATGCACTTTAAATAATCTTAATGAATTAATATACTTGAATATAAGAAACAAAATAAACACACACACACATATATATATATGTAATAACAAATACAATATTAAACTAACTTATGACTTTATTCATGAATGCGTGATAAAGCATCTGCAATAGTATTACTGCTTCCTGGCTTATGAGCAATAGTCACTTGATAGCGAGATAGAGCCAATGCCCATCTTTGTAATCTGGCGTTCTTAGGAACTGTTTCTGTCAAATATTTTAAAGGGTTATGGTCCGTGTGTAAGATAATAGTGGCTCCATAAGTCCACATTTCGAATTTACCTAATGCCCATATTACAGCATAAGCTTCCCTTTCAATAGTGCTCCACTTTGATTGAGCAGGGGTCAGTTTTTGGCTTGCAAAAGTTATTGGTTTCAGTTTATTCTGCTCATCTCTCTGCATTAGACAGGCTCCAATTCCGGTCACTGAAGCATCAGTATCGATTTCAAAAGGTTTCGACATATCAGGTGTATACAGAGAGGTTATAGAGCACAAACAATTCTTTAACGAAATGCACTTTCGGCTTCTTCTGACCATGGAAGGTCGTTTGGCACAGTTTTTCGAGTTAAGTCCGTTAAAGGTTTTGCTATATTGGCATACCGAGGCACATAGTCTCTGTAATAGTTAAATAATCCTAGGAGTGACTTCAAGGTTTTCTTAGTTTTAGGGGCTTTCAAATCTTTAATAACTGATATCTTGTCCGGATCTGGGCCGTGCTCTCCTGAGCCTACGACATGTCCTAAATATTTTACTTTCGACATCGCAAACGAGCATTTCTTTAAATTTGCCGAAAAATTCAATTTTTTCAGAGTTTCTAAAATGGATTTAATATGATTAAGATGATCTTCCCAGTTTGAAGAAAATATGATAATATCATCAAGAAAACTTTCGGCGTAGTCACTATGAGGTCGTAATACTTGATTCATCATTCTTTGGAATGTTGCTGGTGCTCCAGATAACCCAAATGGCATCACCTTCCACTGATACTGACCCTTTGGAGATACAAAACTGGTTAATTCTCGGCTTTGCTCTGCTAAGGGTATTTCCCAATATCCCTTAAGGATATCTAAAGTTGTCAAGTAACGAGCTCCACCAGCTTTAAATCTAAGATTTTCTGAATTCTGCATAGGAAAAAGTGGAATTTTACTAACTGAGTTCAGCTCTCTGTAGTCCACTCAAAGTCGGACAGTTCCATCTTTCTTGGCTACACATACCAATGGATATGCTATTTCTGCTGAAGAGGGTTCTATCAGGTCTTTTTCCAATAATTCTGCTATCTGTTTTTCTATATTAGATCTTAATGTTTCTGGAACTTTATAAAGATGAGGTTGTTTCCTCTCTACTCCAGACTTTAACTGGATAACATGTGGCGGAACTTTGGCTTTCCTTAATTCCCCATCAAATATTGTTAGATATTCTTTAATCAGATTCAACAGCTGTTTATATTGCTTTGCTGATATCGAATTTGATTTTAAATCAGCTTTTAGTTCTTCATCTGTTACTTGCCGTGATTCTACGGGCGCATGTTGTATATCTCCAAACTCTTCATCTGTTTCGTAAATAATTCCTACAGCTCTGACAGGTTGAATATATTTACGCAATTTATTTTGATGAAGATGTCGAACACTTCCATCAGGTAGTTTGACATAAAAAGAATGTGGAGACTTCTTCTCTACTATTTCTCCTGGTCCTTTCCATTTTGAACAAAGACGATTTGTTGAATCAGGGATTAACACTACAACTTCATCCCCAACAGAAAATTCGGTATCTTTTGACCGTAAATTATGATAATGTACATATTTCTGCTGCTGTTCTTGAGCTATGCTATTCGCATACTGTGCCGCGTCTTCTAAACGTTTCCGGAGTTTCAACAGGTAGTCAGCTACAGATTCTCCAATCCCTTGAGGAAGTACGACTTCATCTTCCCAACTTGATTTGAGGATGGCTAGAGGTCCTACAGGTGGTCGCCCATGAACTAGTAGGAATGGGGCAACACCCGTTGTAGCGTTAGGCACTTCTCTGTATGCCCATAACAAGAATGGCAACTGTTTATCCCAGCCTCGACCTTGTGAATTAATTGCATGATGTAGCATGGATTTCATAGTTCCTATCCATCTTTCAACCAAACCATTCGATTGTGGATAACCTGGAGTGGAAAATTTAGGAACACATCCTAATCGTTTTAAAAATTCTTTTGTCAGCTGTGCGGCAAAATTTCTTCCGTTATCCATTGCAATTACTCGAGGAATTCCAGTTCGTACAAATATTTCTATAAATGCATCACAGGCTGCCTTTGCTGTTAAAGACTTCAGAGGTATTGCTTCCGGCCAACGACTATGCTGGTCCATAACGCACAGTACATACTGATGGCCACGTGATGACTTTGGCTCTATTGGGCCTAAAATATCGGCATTAACCACTTGAAATGGGAGTTCTGGCCTTCCAACAGACTCGATAGGTGTTCTATCGTTTACTTTTCCTTTCCTGCGCATTTGACAATCATGACACGAAGCACATAATTGTTTAACTTCTTTTGGCATTCCTTCCCACCAGAAAGACATTGCAATTCTGTCTCTGGTCTTCTTAGCTGCCAGATGTCCACCAGTAGGAGTTTCATGAGCTAATTTCAAAATGTCCTTTCTTCTGCTTGCCGGTACGACCAATTGAATATATTTCTGTCCGCCTACTTTACCCATATGATATAATAAACCTCTTTCAATCCAGTAACCATTTTTATGTTGTCTAGCTTCTTCGAAGCACTTTTCCAATGTAGGACAGGCTAACTGTTCATCCCTAAACACTTGTGCTTGTGGAACAGGGATATTTTCATTTCTTTCATCCTTACTATCGGTTTCGGTCAATGTCTGTTTAACTACTGAGTTATTAAAGACTTTGGTTTCTGGATGATGGGACTCGCTGTTGTTTAGCTTTGCCTTTCGAATAGTCTCGTGACTTTCTCCCTCCATACAGAACATACACTTTTCATTATCTTCTGTGAGTGGAGTACTAATTGCCTCATTCCCAAGATAATTGTCGTTTGAATTATTCTCAGGTACACTGAACAAGGATTGTTCACCGACTTCATTTATTGTGATTACTTCAACCTCTTCTTCTGAAGAATAGTTTCCGGGAGACCTTCCCTCCACTTTGAACAAGGACGGTTCATTGTTTTCTTCCACTGGGGTGATATTAACCTCAACCCCTGAATTTCCAGGATTTCTTCCTTTCACATGGAACAAGGATTGTTCATCGACTTCTTTCTTCGGGATATTCACTTTATCCCCTAAAGAAATGTTTTCGGGAGACCTTCCCTCCACACTGAACAAGGATTGTTCATCGACTTCTTTCTTCGGGATATTCATTTTATCCCCTAAAGAAATGTTTTCGGGAGACCTTCCCTCCACACTGAACAAGGATTGTTCATTAGCTTCTTTTACTGAAGTGATTCCTGTATCATCTCCCAAATAAGAACGCTTTTGTTCCTTCAACCATTCATATACCCTGGGAGTGATTAAAGCTTCCTCATGCAGCCCTTCTACTACTGCAGCATGCACTTGAACATATGGAATGATTTCTTCATCTGTATGAAGACTTAGCGGAACTGACACAAGTTGTGCTTCCACTGGATTACCTATAGCAGGTCTCAAAAGAATTTTCCCACTTGACTGTAAGTGTTCCTCAGGTACAACTGATTTTCGTAGTACGGTGATTTCTGCACCACTGTCCACGATGCCTTGAAATTTTTGACCTCCGATTCCTAAATCCACTTTCAGAAGCTCGCCATCTTTCTCGTTGACTGGAAATTCCCACTCGAAACAAGCGCTATTTAGATTAACACTGACCTTATTAAGGCCCTTACTTTCTTGACTCTTTTTGTTTGTTTTCACGTAAGATGTACTTGCTGAATTCAATTTGGGCAGGATTTTTTCATATGGCCTTCCTTTCCACACAAATAGCAGGAGAATTTCGGACGAATGTCTCTTTGTTCTTGCTGTGGCTTAGTAAAAACCCTTTTCTCATCTCTATTGTTATTTCCGAAATTCGCCCCTTTGGATGGAAGATTCCAATTTTCTTTATGAGAAATTTCTCTCGGTTTTTTATTGAAAGTCATTTTGACATTTTCATAATCATCTAATTTACTGGAAATAATATCAGATGACTTAAACAATGACCATTCATCGATGAAATGTTCTTTAATTTCTGGAGGTACTTTCCTTTTAATTTGATCTGTAATAATCAAATCATATAATTCTTCAAATGTGTTAACTTCTAATCCCCAAATCCATTCAGTAAAATAGTTTTTCAACTCGTAAGCAAAATCTCTCCATGTGATATCAGCTTTTTTAGTATGCTTCATGAAAAGTTGTCGAAATCTTTCAGGAGTAAGTTTATATCTCTTTAACAATAACTCTTTTACTTTTCCGTAATCATTCGTGATTTCTTCGTCTTCCCGAGCTATAACTTCCGCGATTTCGTATGGCAGTAGCCCAATGAGATGAGAAACCCAATCATCTCTTTTAATTTCGGCACGTTTTGCCTGCCGCTCAAAAAGAACTAAATACAGGCTAATTTCGCATGTTTTAGGATCAAATTTTTGTAAGATGTTATTTAATTTTACGCGCGTTTTCTCAGAAGTTTCATTTGTAATTCCTTTCTTCTCAAGTTCTATTCTTGCATTTTCCAACCGCATTTTTTCCAATTCTATTTCTTCTCTTCTTAGGCGTTCCTCCATCTCTTCTTTTCTCTTACGTTCCTCTATTTCTTCCCTTCTTATGCGTTCCTCCATCTCTTCTTTTCTCTTACGTTCCTCTATTTCTTCCCTTCTTATGCGTTCCTCCATCTCTTCTTTCCTCTTCCGTGCTTCAAGTACGTTCGCTAATGTTTCTTTAACAAATTCTTCATCGTAATTCTTTGAAGCCAAAATAGCATCTCTTAACTCATATAACTTTAAATGTTGAGTTCCTTCCACTCCAAGCTCAGTAGCAACTTCTTGCAAATCTTTTTTATTCCCTTTACCCAAAAATGCCATTTTTGGATGGATGAAATCAAATCAAGTTCAAATTTTCCGTGAATAAAATAAATTTTCTTATATTTATAATCACAAACCCCTTAAGAACGCCAGATTTGACATCTTATTTTTTATCTTAAACAACATTTTCCCCCAAATTAAATAAAATAATCATTAAGTCGGAATGCATACATAAAAGGAGAAAAAGAAAAAATAATATGTATCGAAATAACAAATTAAAAAAAATGTTTACACAATCAACTCTTTCATTAAATAAATCAGAATATACTTTATTACATAACCAGCTTTCAATAAATTAGAAATAATGTTGCCATAGCAACACAATCAACTCTTTCATTAAATAAATCAGAATATACTTTATTACATAACCAGCTTTCAATAAATTAGAAATAATGTTGCCATAGCAACCTTTAATCAAACTTACTTTTAAACAGAAAAAAAAAAAAAACAATTTCCGATTCATTCCTCAAAGTAAAAAAAAAATAAACAAAACCGGACGTTCACAAGAATAATTCACTAGTTTTTTTTTTTTTTTCTACTGAGATATTTCATTAATATTCCAATAATAATAAAGATCAATAAATATAAATAATTATCAAGGTCTAACAAATACACAATCATTCAATAAAACAGAACAAATAAATCAAAACAGAGCTCTCTCTCTTTTTTTTTTATCTGCTTTAATGAAATCTTATTTATTCTAAATCACGTGATGAATAAAAAGAACACACAGAAATTAATCACAATTATCTTGAATAGCATAAAAACATATTCTTTTCATCATTCTTTTTACTATTTTCCGGCTTTTTAAATACAAATAAACAAATATATTTCTATTTTTCATTTTTCAAACACTAGAATTATTATTATTTCAACATTACTAAATATTCAATTTTCATTTACATACTCTTTATCTTGTTGGAATACAAAATCGGAACAAAATATCTAAATGCTTCATCCGAATTATTTAATATGAAACTTATACAAAATATGACTCTTGATGGAACATAAAAAAAAACATACCCTTTTTTTTTTTCATCACTATCATGACATAATCCATACGAGTACTAGCTATATCACATATGCTTGTCGACTTCGCCAATTGTGGTGCCTGCTTTTTCGCACCTGGTTCTTTTCTTTCGGTAAATTCATTTCGAGACACATCAAGACACTGATCACACTTGGTTTACTTTTAAACGTATATTTACTTACGGCACAAACATAAAATACATAACGAATACAGAAATTAACATCAAGTAAAGTATTTTATAAAAAACATGTAGAATGGAACGTTAGTCCATCTTGATTCACATACGCACACACACTGTTGCCACACTTTCGTACCAAACTTTTTAGTTCTTGTTTTTTAATACTCTCGAAATCAGAGGTGCGGCGTTCACAGTTTGAATTAAGAAGTTTTGTTTATATAATTTTGGAACAAATTAAAATAATAATCTAAAATATTGTTCTTGCTATAGTAAAATTTTCGTGTACATGCTATTAACAATAGCAGAGATTAAATTCATGAGTGAGAAAATAGTGCATTTGAAACTATTAGATAGTCCTATGAACACCTTTTAAATTGATTTCTTATAAATATGTTCAGGCTTTGATACCTAGTAATTCCACGAAGATTTGAGAAGTTTACAAAAAGTACGCATTTTTTCTCGCTAATATTTCTGAAGAAAATAAATCTTAAAAACTATTAAAAAAGTGAGAGGGGGGGGGAGACTAAGTCTATTTTTAATATGTAGTATTTTGTAGACGAAACTTATACAAAAAGTTCGCTCATTTTTTGAAAGAAGACTTTATTTCATGTTTATTGGTTATTGATATAAGGCGATTTCTTTGAATTTCTGGAAAATGCAGATAAAGGCGAACTCATCGTTTTTTGTCAACGCTTGCTAACGAGAAGTAAGAGGGAACCTTCATCCCTCCCCTAAGTCCTACACACACAATGTTAAAACAAACTGGCACATTTGGTAAATTTCAAACTTAGTTGGCAAACTTCTTAAACACTTTTCAGTCAAAAACTATGCCTTTACAGATTCTAATTTTGCATTTCTTTCCCCCTCCCCTTTTTTAACTTTATTCTATATTCAATAAAAGAAAGTATTGGATTCGTAAAAATTTTCGGCTTCCGGTTTTCGATGAATTTACACGTTTTTAAAGGTCCAGAACACGATTGGACGATTTTTAGAAAATGTCTGTCTGTGTGTGTGCGTCAAAAATTTTCGGGGACTGTATCTCAGGAACTACAGCACAGAATTACATGTAAATTTATATGCAGATGTACCTTGACTAAAATTAGCGCCTACGAAATTTTGGTATCAATTTCTCAACAGGTGGCGCTACTTGGCCGCGACTTCCACAGTCTCATGGAAGGCTATATCTCAGAAACTGCTGCCCAAAATTGCATATAATTTTATAAGCGGATGCACTTTGATCCAGGTTAGTGCCTTTCAACTTTTGGTGATAATTACTCAGCAGGTAGGGCTGCTTTACCGCGATTATTATAATTTCAGGGAAGGCTATATCTCAGGAACTGCGGCACGAATTTGCATATAAATTTATATGCAGATGCACTTTTTCATTAAAACCACGAAGAAGGTAATATAAAGAAAATTATTATCTTTCAATCTGCTCCTTGACTCCTCCTTCCCCCAGGTATATACTAAGTGAAAAGGGTAACAATTTAATTGATTAAAATTTCTAAAAATGTATTATGAAATAATTCTTTAAATTTATTCTTTGATGTTTATTATTTTTGCAAATTGCAAAAATGTCCTTTTTTCCTGTGCTCTTTTTTTCGGGTGCCCTTTTTATGAGTGCCTTTTTTTCCAAATGCCCTTTTTTCCGAAATCCATTTTGCACAATTATTATCTTTTCTGTCATTTTCTTCTTCTACTTTCCTTTTTATATTTCAGACAGAAATATTTAATGTGAGTTTGAGTTTGAATTGCTTTTTCACGCTCAAGTTCGTGAAAAAAACGAGTTTCGCTCAACTCAAGTTCATAATTTAAAAAACGAGCGAAGTTCAATTCAAAACTCAAAATTTTTGAGCTACGCTCATGAACGCGTTCGTGCACAACACTGGAGTCAAGCATACAAGTCTGTGGTATATGTTAACTATAAAACAAACAGACGAACAATTGCGATTTCTTTCCTCGTATAGAAATCGAACTAGGTTTAAAATAATTTTTATGATATTAATATAAGCATTAATGTATATCAACATTCTACTGTGATAATAATGCTAGTTATTCGAAACTGAAGGTTTTCATAATATGGTAGAATAGGGTACTATTTTGCATAAATTTTAGATTATAGAGATTATTGCAAGGAAAACTAAAATATGAAGTTGATACAAATATAATTATATAACAAATTATGATAAGAAAACTATTTCGCAGCAGAGAGAAGGTTAGTAGATAGGACATTATAGTTTCGATTCTCCCGGGCAATCAGCCGAGTTCATCGATACCATGTGACTATACCTATAATAAAAATTTATTGGAACAAATATATACAGAAAACTCAGCAAAACCCACATATGCCAAATATAATTCATAATTGAGGTTTATTTACCTTTTAAAAGAAATATAAAAGTACTTTCTGCACGTTTTTCATTAAATACCAAAAATCTATGCATTAGATATCCTTGATGAAAATGAAAAGAAAATAAATTTAATGCATCGTGAACTTAGGTTCAACAAACCGTGGTATAAATATTTCTTTTATCATTTATTGCTTTAACTATTTGCTATTTAATCATTTCAATATATAGTCGAACCTCGTTAACGTAAATCTCAAGAGGGATTTAAAAAAAAAAAAAAAAAAAAAAAAAAAAATCATGTTATCAGTAGTTCCTACTATCCGTAACTAATCTCATTTTTGATGGGGACTGTGGAAACAATTCATGTTAAAAGTAATTCACGTTAACAAGGTGCGACTGTATTTACTTCTGTTATTTAATCAAAACCACCAAACTTTCTTTAAAATGTCGACTATATAGGGTAGACAGATGAAAGGATAAAAGGATTCTTTATTAAAAATCATTATGGAGATCTTATTTTTTATAAACTATATAATCTGAAAGACCAATTTAAAGACTTCCAAATAACTAATACGAGATTTTCATCAAAACTATTACAGCATAACCGATAGAATTATTTCGATTCACTATTGAGATAACTGAAAACAATTTTTTTAAAGCTAAAATCCTGATAGATCGATTTCTAATGCAAAAATTATACTAATTGCTGATTTTTATCAAAATTATAAAAGCCATCGTTAAGACGACCAATACTCATGCATAATATAAAAAAAATATTCATAAATTTTCGTATTTAAAAGGATAATCAAACAAATAATTTTTATTTTTTAATAAGGAACATTAAATACATATTTTTATTTGTCCATTTATGACATATTATTTGTTTCATTACAAAAGACTTGTTTATTTACTACCATTAACATCTAGTATCATTTAAAAAAAAATAAAATTCTAATAGCACGACAATATTATATATCATAATTTATCATTCTCTTAATAAAATTTGAAGAGAAAGAGAAAGCGTTTCAAGAAAATAAACGCAAGGCTATTCGTGACTAAACGATAGATATCATTAGCTAAGACTATCGAATATAAAATTGAATAATTGAGGGTAATTATATTTATCATATGCTTGGTCAAAGTAAAAAATAAATTTTCTAGCCTTCCATTTCTTATTTATTGTCATTGTATCAATGAATTTTTCCACTGAAATTCTATTATTTGTTATACAGAGTACTCATTAATATTCCTTGCTTAAAATGTCGAGCGTTACCGGCTAAAAAAATTATTTGCTATTAAAAACGCTCTAAATGTATTGGATAGCTAAATAAATATCTATTACTAACATTTGACGATTTTTCCCACTGAAATAATTATCATAAAAATCCTATTAAATAATGAGCATAAAGAAAGTAATGTAGTGTCACACTTAATCGACTTTCTTTTAGGCATTTAAAAATAATAAAGACAGATTGCAGATTAAAGTCTAAGATAACACAAATACTGTATAAAAACGTACTCACAAATATGGCCCATAGATGTAATGTATTTGAATTATCTTGGACGTCCCTGTACACACACCGTTTGTCCGATTTCGATAAGAAGTTTCAAGTAGCAAACCCATATAATACAGATTACAACAATGAAGTGGAATTTCCTGATAATATTTTTTCTAGAATAATGCTGATACCAAACACACAAATACACAGACCAACATTTTTCTTCTGCTGTTGCAAGTTGATTCGCTACAGAAGAAACTAGAAAGACATTTTGAAGAAAACAAAAATCCGAATAGTTAATACAGTTCCCGCCGCTTACTAAAATCACATTCATTCTGAGCCAAAGTGATTTTATTAAGCGGCTGATTTTTATATCCGGCGAACGTTCCTGCCCTTAAGGAAAAGGTATTACTTCCCTGAATTTCGAAAGAAACTTCAAAAGGTACCGAATAATATAATTATTAAACAATACTAATTAATTTTTGGTAGATAATTAACTATATGTTTCTTCGATATAAGTAAATTAAACGCATTGTAAGTTCCCGTGCACTTTCGTAAGAGGAAAATCATCATTACTTTACCAAAAGTTCACGCTGCTCTTATAAATTTAAAATATTTCCGTTTAAACCTCATGAATTAATTTCAAAATAAGAACAAGAAATTGCCTTCTGATAATTAGACAAAAAAAAAAAAAAAAAAAAAAAATTTCAAATCAAATTTGTATTTTATTACTGCACTTTGAAAAATACGTTCCTTGAAATTGTTACGGAGATAAGTTGCAGGGCTTACAAATATAATGTGTTTAATTTGTAACTATGCCGCAAGTATAAAATCTTGAACAATGAGCGATAACGGAGGGTTTGTTGTGCTTTAATTTCTTTTTCTATTTAAAAAAAAAAAAAAAAAATAGTGTGCATAAATGATATTTTTGGTTGCTGAGGATATTTTTGAGTTTATTAACCGGCGATGCTGATTTTATTAACCGGCGGCTTTAAAAGTAGTTTGTATTGATTTGATTCCGGTCCTGGCGATTTGATCAGACTAAGCGGCTGATTTTATTAACCAGTGATTTTATTAAGCGGCGGTTACTGTATATTAATTGTTTAAAAAGTAAAGATTCCATCCAGGTCCAGAGCGATTCCCACAGTTAAAAAAATCCTGTTGGTGAATCTTTCGGGTTTCCGAACGTCAATACAAAATCCTATTTCTTTGAAGACTGTTACTTTTATTTATTTCTTTCTCTCTCTCTCAAGCTATTTTTGCCTTCTCTTACTCATATATATCGTAGAAAAAGTATTATTTTTGGGTCAAATTTAACCAATTGGGTCTTAAAAAACTCGATTTTCAGATTAAGTGTACCTCAAAACGTGTAAATCTCACAACAATACAATTTCAAAAGTTAGACATAAAACAATATTTTCACTACTATTATATGGGTAAGAGAAAGTGAAAAGCAGAGTGAACAGAATAAAAGTTAAAATTAAAGATGCGAAATAATTTGGAAAAATAATATGCGCTCCTAGAAAAATAATCATCATAATCAGTTTAGTGCTATACTAATTATAAATAATCGTGGTGAAAATGATATCTTATGCATCAATTCTAACGTTTGTAATTATTGTGATTCTAGTATATGTATTTAATCTGTACTACAGTCATGTCCATAAATTAAGGATAATTCAGATTCACACTGAAATCGAACTTTAATGCAAAAATTTCACCTGTAGAAATACCACACACATCTTTAAGAATAATATGCAAATTATAGGAAGCCATAAGATGACGCCGATATGATGTTACAATGACGAAAGTGTAAGAAGGGGGTAGACAAGGAATGGGAGCAAAGAAGGAAAATTGTTCACAAGCGTTCTGTGTGCCGCTCAGTGCGACAACCGAATGGTTATGACACAGAGGACACATGCAGATAATTTTTTACGTGGTAGAATTATCGGCCGACTAGAATCTGGGCGTACTCAGATAGAAGTGTCGGAGGAACCTAGAACAGTTCAAAGTGTCATCTCTAGGCTTTGGCAACGATTTAAAATGATGGAAATGCCAGTCGACGTTACAGTACTGGTGCGTCGGTACAGTACTCGGCCCCGAGTTACAATGCCGAATGACTACCGGTATTTGGCAGTAACTGCCAAAATAAGCAGATAAAGAACAGCATCAGACCTGTCTCGTCAGCTGTCTGCAGCCACGAGTGCCACAGTTTCAAGACAAACCGTGTATAGACGTTTGGGAGATATTATTCAATATGCTCGCAGGCCTGTTGGATGTGTTCCACTCACGGCAATGTACTGTGCCAGCTGTTAACTTGGAGTAGAGAACATGCAATGTGGACAGCGGCATAGTGAGCTTGTGTGATGTCTTCCGACGAGTCCAGGTTTAGCTTGCAGTGTGATTCACACCAGACTTTCATACGTAGAAAGTCAGGAACCCGTTACCACCAAAACAACATCACTGAACGACACCGTTACTGTGGGGCAGGAGTTCTCGTTTGGGGAGGGGGGGGGGATCATATTGGGCACCAGAACAGAACTGCATGTTCAAATCGGAAGAGTGATAGGCCAAAAATATCGGAACATCATTCCGAACAACATCTACATCTTTTTAGGGGTGTCATGAGACCAGAATTTGTGTTTATGGATGACAATGCGCGTCCTCACCGTGCAAACGTTGTACACGGATGCCTACAATCTGAAGCTATCACCCGCATGGAATGGCCAGCATTCTCACCTGACTGGAATCCGATAGAGCATGTGTAGGACATGCTTTTCCGACGAGTTGTAGTTCGTCAACCACCTCCTACATGTGTACCGGAACTTCGGAGAGCATTACTTACTGAGTAGAGTAATCTTCCCCAAGATCAGATCAGTAATTTAATACTCAGCATTCCTAGGTGTTGTAAGGATTGTATTTCATCATCTGTGAGACGTACAATGTATTAACCATCACACCAACAATGTAATGTTAAGTT